>JABFPN010005272.1:0-13478 GCA_022817305.1 Leptoteleia sp. ZL-2020 | reverse complement strand
AGATATTTGAGAAAAAGTGCCATTTTGACCCATTTTTGGCCAATAACTTTTGAACGGCCAGGTTCCGCGCTCCAATTTTTGCGGATTCGTAATCAGCGCGAAAAAATACATCGATTTCAAAAAAAAATCCTAGGTTGGGGGGGGGGGTACTATATCCAATAATTACCGTGAGTTTTTAGCGTGGCATCACTGTTTCGTTTGTATGAATGTATGTATGATGTAGCATTGCCAACCTACAAATAATGGTGTGCGCGTGTCGTGTGCGTGTGTCGATGTTGTGAATACGGCTCTAAGTTAATCTCGGTGAACATTTGGCTGATTATATTAAATATTCTAAACGTTATAATTGAACGTTGTAATTAATTTTTAATACAGCACGTGAATCATGGGTATGTATATTATTTATATATAATTTATTAATATTATGGTGATAACGTGTGATAACAAGAAATATAGATAACCTGTTCTAGATATTTATTTTTGGTAAAATTGTAGTCTACGTTTATAATTTTATATATATTTATATAATAATGCTTATATATATATATATATTATAACCGTTAAATTTAACAGATTTAAAGACTGATTTAGCAGTATCATTAAATAAGTAATGTATTAACAATTTGTTTGTGTATGACATCATTTTGTGCAATGGCTCTCATTGAGGTTAAGAATTATACTCAATCCTTATACATGTAATATTAAAAATGAGGTTGTCTTGAGTTTTGGAATTATCAGAATTTTTGATAATAAAAATGGAGAATATATATTAATTTAAAAATATGTGTCACCATGCGCATAATTTGTCTATTATTGAGAGTAAACAAGTCAAGTGTTTTGTTCAAATAATCATGAAACTGAAGAATGAAACGTTATCAATATTGTCTGTGTACAACAGTTGTTTTTAAATATTTAAAAGGTCAAATTAATGAAATTAAAACAATAATATTGTTTATTTACAACTTGTTAGCGCATCAGCTAACAGTGTTTTGTCGTATTGTGAGAAAGAAAACTAATTTTGAGAATAACGATATGCGAGCTAAATACAATTAATTTAGCGTACTAATTTTGCGCGTAAAATAACGGAAAGAATTTGCAAACAATAGTTTAGAACTAAATTTTGTTTATAATTGTCATTGACTTATATAGACCTCAACAGTAAGTCAATGACCACAACATTTATTTATAATAAAAGATTCATAATAATATCTGGTTACATGATATATTTACATTAATAAAGATGTAGAACATCCGGTTAATTTCTAACTTTATAATTTCGTACAAAATATTCCAAAATAAATCAAGAATAAATTATAATGCGAGTATTTAAATTCATCAAAATAAAAATACATTTATTGGCATTATAATACAAAATAAAAGCATTGAAATTAAACTCATTTTATTTCAAAGAAAATAGATGCGTTTTCGGCCAAATAATACAATTTGTAAGAAAGCGATTATAATCCGATTTATTCTATTTTAGAAGCAAAACATTATTAATGGTAAATACTGTATTTAACTCAATAAAATAAAAGTTCGTTGTACTTTCGAATAAAATACATTCAAGAGAAAAATAAGAATTTGTTAGAAAATTAAATTTAATTAAAATTATTGAAAAGTATCCAAAGTCGCTGAAACACAACTAAAGAACAAGAATGGATGTAAATGTAAAACAAAGGCAATCTGTGTTTACTATTTGTTTTTAAAAAAAAGTTTTCAATATTATCAAATAATCATTATTCTTTTCAATTGGAAATATATCATACACTAATTGCTTTATAATGTAAATGTTTTGATTTGACAATATTTTACAGCTTTTTTCATATTAACATGTTTTGATGCTTCTTAATGTTAATGAATCAGTATTATTGGGAAAAATTATCAAGCAACTTCATTCATTCATTGAAACTTAACAAATAAATTAAAAAAAAAATATTTAATTTATTCATAATTTATTTACTTAGATTTCATTATTTTTTCACAATTTCAAAAGAATATTATGAAATTTTATTTATAATTATACACTTGACTTCCACGTATCTGCTTTTCCAGCACAACTAAAATAGGAGATTTCATTGTTTTAAATTTTATTCAAGTTTGGCAAGTTTTGTGCTTTTCTCTCGTACATCAGATTTCAGCAAATGTATGGAAGTCAAGTGTATAATCTAATTAGTTGTGTCTTAATAAATAAAAGTTCATGTAAATAAATTAAATTTATAATTAAATATTCACAGTGAATAAATTAAAATATAATTGTGCAAAATTATAATTTAGAATAGGATTAATTTTTATAAATATTCTTATATTATTATTATTATTATATTATATACTATATTATTATCTTGTTTTGCAGAAAGAAAAATGTCATCGAGACATGAATCTCGCAAGCTTTCTTCAGTGGATCATCATCGAGAAAAATCTAAACATAAGTTAGACAAAGAAAGCTATAAAAAAGAAGAAAAACACAAAAGTTCTAAACATTCTACTTCCAAACACCATAAAACAAAAAGATCCAAATCAACAAAGGATCGAGAGTCAAGAAAACGTTCTCTCACTCCAGAATCTTGTGGTAAAAATAAGGAACATCATCAAAATAAGAAACGCAGAAGACATCGCTCTTCTTCTTCTTCTTCTTCTTCTTCCTCTTCTTCATCGTCATCCTCTTCATCCTCCTCTTCCTCTTCCTCCTCTTCATCATCATCTTCCTCTTCTTCATCTTCAAATTCAACAAAATTACTTCAGAAATTAGAAAAGCAAAGAGCTAAACAAATTGAAGAAAGACGAAGGCAAAAGGAACTAAGAAAAGCATTAGAGACTCCAGAACAGAAGCGTCTTCGACGTCTTGCAAAAAAGGAGGCAAAAGAAAGGAAGAGAAAGGAAAGAATGGGATGGGATAATGATTATTTACATTATACAAATAATGATAACCCGTTTGGAGATGGGGATTTATTGAATACCTTCCAGTGGACAAAAAAGTTAGAAAAAGAAGGTCTTTTAGGGGCAAGTCATGAGGAACTGGAAGCAAGAAATAGATTTAAAAACGAGGAAAATAAAAGGGAATTGGAGAAAGTTAAAAAAAAGAAATTAGAGACAGAACTGGAGAGGCAAAGAAGAGAAGAAGAGCTAAGTCTCTTGCAGCGTGGTAGAGAGGCTGCCCAAATGGAGCAATGGGCAAAGCAAGAGGATCAGTTTCACTTGGAGCAATCAAGATTAAGATCAAAAATCAGAATTCAGGATGGAAGAGCCAAACCCATTGATTTGTTGGCCAAGTACATTGGAGCGGAAGAAGAAGTGGATGCTGTTGAAATGCACGAACCTTACACATATCTACTTGGCTTATCCATTAAAGATTTTGAAGACCTATTAGAAGACATTGATGTTTATAAAGAGTTGGAGAAGGGGAGGAATTTAGATTATTGGAATGACATCACTGTGATTGTGCAAGACGAGCTTCATAAATTAAGAAAATTACAAAGGTTGGTGTTACTTTTTGATTTGAGAAATTAATTGTTTTTGTTATTTATTTATTTTTTAAATTACAAATGAGAAATGGAAGAAGTGGATAATGCGTAGGATCTGAACAGGATAAATTAATTAAACTTAAAATTTACAGGTCTGAATATGAAGAAGCAGTGGGTCGTCGAGAAGGAATCCATCCATCAGTGGCGAAAGATGTAACATCAGTTTTCAAAGGTAAAACTGCGGCTCAACTTGAACATTTACGTCAGCACATTGAAAAAAAAATCAGCGGAGGTCCACAGGAAGGTGTCGATATTGGATATTGGGAGAGCTTACTTTCTCAGCTTAAAGCTCACATGGCTCGAGCACGATTACGGGATCGTCACCAGGAGAATTTAAAAAAGAAATTGCAAGTTCTTAGAGCAGAACAAGGTGTTGCAAAATGTTCAGATGAAGTTTCAAGCAAATATTCACCTGCGGGGGAAGAAAAAGCTTCCGAAGATAAAGACGAAAAAGAAAATAAAGAAAGTGACGAGGAAACAAATGCAGCCGCGGATGATACATTAACAGATTCATTTGACCAATATCATTCCGGCGGCTATTCTCCTAAATATTTGCAACCATCAGAACTGGAGCCAGGAACAATTATTACTCTGGTGGAAGATGACTGGAGACGATTGGAATTCGCACGGAATCAGGTTATAAATACTGGCAAAAAGGTGCAAAATGTTTTGACCGCTGAAGAACACGCAATGAGAAAAGAAGCGGAAAAAAACATGGACAAAGATGAAACCGAGTTCAGTGTGGAGTCAACGCTCGAGGCACAAATTTATTTGTGGTCAGACAAGTACAGACCTCGAAAACCACGTTACTTCAATCGGGTACATACAGGTTTTGAATGGAATAAATATAATCAAACTCATTATGATATGGACAATCCTCCACCAAAAATTGTACAGGGTTACAAATTCAATATATTTTATCCAGACCTTATCGACAAGTATGCTACCCCGGAATACTTTCTGACACCTTGCAGTGACAACAAAGATTTTGCCATTTTGCGATTCCATGCTGGACCACCTTATGAGGATATAGCATTTAAAATTGTTAACAGAGAATGGGAGTATTCCTATAAACGTGGATTTCGATGTCAGTTCCATAATAATATCTTTCAGTTGTGGTTTCACTTTAAGAGATATCGATACAGAAGATAAGAAAATTACAAAGGTTGGTGTTACTTTTTGATTTGAGAAATTAATTGTTTCTGTTTTTTATTTATTTTTTAAATTACAAATGAGAAATGGAAAATTATGATAAACTTGAAATTAAATACTACTTTAAATTTATTTATTATTTTATTATAGTAGTTATAAATATTTGGAAAATTCTTAGCATATTTTTTAAAGAAACGACATACAAACATAATATTTTTTTTTTTCAAATTATTCATATTAAGTATAATTCTGAATTTTTATGTAAATAGAAATATATTTATTTATATTAAAATACTTTATATTCAAAACTCGCTTTTAAGCTAAATATGCCAACTAGTTTTTTTTAATATTATTTAGTATTTAAATTGGGTAAAAAATTTTTAAGATTCGTATATAATGTGTAGGAGCTGAACAGGATAAACTAATTAAACTTAAAATTTACAGGTCTCAATATGAAGAAGCAGTGTGTCATCGAGAAGGCATCCACCCATCAGTAGGGAAAGATGTAACATCAGTTTTCAGAGGTAAAACTGCGGCTCAACTTGAACATTTACGTCATTGAAAAAAAATCAGCGGAGGTCCACAGGAAGGTGTCGATATTGGATATTGGGAGAGCTTACTTTCTCAGTTTAAAGCTCACATGGCTCGAGCACAAGATTTTTTGATTAAAAAGAAAATTTGATTTAATATATTAATAATATAATTTAAACAAGATTTTATGTAAGATAAAAGAACTGAGGCAGAAGGCCTCGATGGCGTGCTTCAATGCTCTAGAAAAAAACAGTGTAATATGTACACATGTATAATACATATATCTCTTTTCCATATATCTTCTGTATCTATATCTATTTAAATGAAACCACAATTAAAAGATATTATTTGGAATTGCAAAATGGCAAAATCTTTATTGTCACTGCAAGGTGTGAGGATGTATTCCGGGGTAGCATACTTGTCCATAAGGTCTGGATAAAATATGTTGAATTTGTAACCCTGTACAATTTTCGGTGAAGTCCATATCATAATGAGTTTGATTATTCCATTCAAAACCTGTCTTTACCCGATTGAAATAAACGTGGTTTCTTAGGTCTATACTTGTCTGAAGAGATATAGATACAGAAGATAAAAGGAAAAGAAAGATATATGTGTTATACACGTGTACATACTACATTGTATTATACTAGAGCATTGAAGCACGCCATCGGGGCCTTCTGCCTCAGTTCTTTTACATAATTTACATAAAGCCTTGTTTAAATTATATCAAATTCTCTCGTAGTAAAAGTAAAATTAAATCAAATTCTCAGTTAGATTGGTAAATGAAATGTGACAAAAATACTTCTTAACACTTATACACTTGATTTGTATTGTTAGTTATTGTTTTTTAAAGACAAACGTATAAAAAAAATTTATGTTATTCTATATGATGAATATTTAAAAAGACGTGTAGTTTTTTTATTAGTATGACAATTCAACCTTATTTAGAGGTTTATAGATACTGTTGTATGTATTTTGTTAAAAATCGATCCATTAAAAGAAGTTAAAATATTCTTAATATCGAAGTATTACTTTTATTGAATTTTATATAAAATTTTTATATAAATGACATTCTGCAAACTTCCCCTTTAAAAGTCATGTTCTAAAATTGACTGCCAGTACTACGTTAGCGAGACAAATATATAAATTTCAATAAGCTAGAAAAAAATGCACAATACTGCAGTCAATTTTGGAACATGCCTATAAATTGAATTATCTGTCCTTTAATTTAAGAAATTATTCAAGCTAGAACATGGGTGCATACAGCTTACATTCTACATGCAGAATACGTTCTTAAACACACAATTGATGCATTAGGTAATTTAATTATATGAATTTTATTAATTGTTTAATTAATTGAATTAAATTAATGTAAAATTTGTGCGTTTAAGAACACATTCTGCATGCAGAATTACATGTCGTAAGCACCCCATGCCAATTCCTAAATTAATAAAGGATGGATTTATATGAATAGCGTTGTCTGTCCTTTTTTAATATATGAAAACCTTTCTTGTTACACGCTTCGTTGCTATCTTCAAGTAGAAGCTTCGAATTACAATTCTCGCCATTGATTTGACTTACTACTTATGAAGCGATTTTAGCAGTACATTTGAGTAATTTACAATTTCATGCGAAAGGAATTTATCCTGTTTATTTCTAAATATACTATTCAGAATCAAAAGTTAAACAACAATAATGACAAAACTCAAAGATATTGTTAAAAGTATTTATTACGATGAAAATATATGGTAAGTTTTTCTTTTAAATGTAACCTACATGCTCTTACACTCTATTTAATTAAATTATTTAGTTTAAAAATTTTGCTTTTAATACAATTGAAGATCATCTCAAATTTAATAGCTTTTTATCAATACGTTTTTTTATTACTTGTTAACAATGTTAATAAATTTCCCTTAAATTAAATATTTAGTATTTATAAGTTGTTTCAAAGGTAAAATGTTAATAATCACGTTTCCTCTACCTAATATGAAAATTAAATTTTAGTTGTAACATTTTTTCCCCAATTTTTTCTAATTATATTTTTAACAGCAACAAAATTATTTTTTTTTTTCATTCTGGGAGGAAGTGACATTTTCTTCACTAGGAAGTTATGGAGAAATATAAATATTCTATGTATTATGGGAGATTTTTGAATTTCTATATCTTGTGTAAAAAGATAGATTTCCATTTAAATCTCTCTTGGTGCATAATATATTATTATTTTAGTTTTTTTTTTTTTTTATTATTTTATGAAGATATTGTTCTATGAAAACTGACATCAATATACACTGCACATATAAATAAATAGCATATACTATTAAAGAAAATATATTTTATTATTGCAGGTCTGTGGTCAAGAGTGTGGGATTATTTGTAATAGGTGTCCAAATTGCTCTACAATGTAAAGGGCTGGATTTGATGGCCCCCCAACCTATGTAGTTTCTCTTTAATTGTTGAAAAAAAAATCCTGAACTGCAAGAAACATCATTACACAAATTACTCAATCTGTAATGTAGCTTTTTTTAAATGTACATTAATTATACACCATTTATTAATGTTAATTTATACATAGTGTTGGAAATATATTTATATTTATAACCAATATTTTATTATTCTTAATTCCCGAAATTTCTATATTTTATGATAATATATAGTATATAATGCTATTAACATTTAAGTTTGTTTAAATAATATTTTTGTTTTTAAGTTAAAACCGATTGTTTTACTAGTATGAATAATTTGCAAGGTAAAAATCGTGTACAGTTTTTATATTGCAACTGAAAAATATAATAATGTTTATCCTTTTCTATTTTACTAATGTGATTCACAACTTTGCGGGCATAATGATCAACCATTATCATACTGCATACATAACCTAAAAATAAAGGATTTCTATGAAAAGTCGTATACAAGTTAAAACTGTCTCATCGAATTAAACACAATGTAATAAATATTTTCATATTTTGGCAAAGTCAAATAACTTATTTTTAGAAGTACTTATGACTAATGAACAGCACTTAACTGGAAATTAATACAGTCATGTTGTATTAAAGTTGTCACAATTAGTAATAAACTCTTTATTTACAAGTGTCAGTTGAATTTGAGGTATTATCATGAAGGATAACTCTGAGTCAAGCCGTTCCAATGGCTCTGAATTATCAGGTATTTTATATAATTTTGAATATACATATGAAATAAACGTTATTTCTCTTCCATACCTAAATATATATATATATACGACAATTTTTATTATAAAAATTGACTAAGTATTAATGTAACATATTTTATTGGATTATTAGCAATTGTTGGTGCTTTGTTGGATACTCTGGATGACAAAAATGAAGAAGTCAGAAAAGTTGTTACCAGATCAATTAGTAAAATTTCAGATCATAATCCTGCTGTAGTGATACATGCTGCAGTTTATTGTTGGGAACTTCATCGCAAGGTTTTTGAAGTTTTAATAATTTAATAAATTCTTTTATTCATTTGAGGGTATAAGTAATATTCAATGTTTTTAAGTTTATTTAACAATTTAAAACTAATTAGTTGAATTTTTGAAATGGTTTTACTGAATTTATTATTTTTTTTTTTTTATTTATGATTTGCATGAAGATTACAATATAATTATTGCATCAATATCTTTTCATTTTTAGATATCACAAGATCATCTCATAGCTCTTTTGACAATTATAGCAGATACTTGTAAAAAATATGCTAAAGAGCTGAATGATGATATGGCGACAGAAGTTGCTAGTTTGGCAGTCAACGAATTAACAGGATATGCTGAAAAACAGTCTTATGATATTCTTGTAGGACTAAGTAAAGTACATTGCTCCATAGCCATGAAAGCTTTGTTAATAAGGTATTAACTTTAAATAAAAATACACTTAATTTTATATATTAAAGTAATTTAAAATATTCGTGTCAATTTAGATGAAAGTGAAAAAAAAATGTGTATTAGCACATCACCATGTGGCGAGCAGCACGCAGTGTATTTCATAAGATATAGAAATTTTTTTACTTTATTTGAAATTCTGAGCTTTTTGTCATCTGTATAAAATGTGTTAAAAGGAACCCGAGTGGAAATAATTTGCTGAAAAATTCTAAAAAGTCCCATTTTTAGCAATTTTTTAGCATTTTTCAGCATTCTTTTCCACAAGGGAATATTTGCCCAATAAAGTTAAAGAATTATGTAATTAATAATTTTTAATGTAGAATACTCATTAATTACATAACATGTTGATTAATATTAACAACTGTAATATAATATTAAAATTTGGAATAAATTTGACCATTACTTTTTAATTATTGAATAGAATTGAACCAAAATTTGAGATAATGCAATGTAAAAGTGAGAGAATCATTAGATATATTTCATTTGTCAAAATGTAATTTTAAACACGATAATTAATAAAAAATAAAGTTAGATTTGACAAATAAAGTATATCCAACGATTCTAGGTACCAGACGGCGTTTTTGACACATATTGAAGAATTACCTTAACATTTCTTGCTAATCAATTTGTTTAATATATTTACATATTTAAATCAGGTTCGAACCAGGAATGATGCCACACTATACTGTTGCGAGAGCAATGGGTATGATTGCAGCAGGAAATACGTTTGGAACGATTCCATTTATTAAAGTAACCATGTCTGTTGTTCTTCCAATGTTACCTCATATGCACGACGATGAATTAAAATCTTCATCCTGTTTTAGTACGCAACACTTGCTTGATACATCTTTCTTATGGAAAATAGGATTTAAAATGTTATTTTATGCGTGTGAATAAAAAAATTAAAAAAATATATTTCATTTCATACAGTGATTGGTAAATTTGCTGAGGCCATTCATGACTATTTAATAAATATGGATAAAGCTGCGGATCCTGGATTTTGTAAAGAGGCCTACATTGAAGATCTTCCACCAATTTTTGATATCTTAGCCAATAATTGGTTACGCAATGTTCGGAATGTTAAACTAATAGATAAAGTTTTAACAACCCTTTGGGCTATTTTGCCTGTTTTGCCAGTTTCTGAGCAATCACGGAGGAGTTTAAAGCTTTTTCCTTCTTTACTTCAACTATGTAAACGATCTGGACTTCATTATTCCAGCACAAAGTAAAAGCATAATAATCATACTATAAATTATGGGATCTGGTCAATTGTTCGAAAAACAACTCTTCGATTGTATTAAATTGTTCGAATAATTCGATATAACTGTTTGATTTAAGATAAATTGTTAATTCGAACAATTGCATTTGAACAATTGACCCTAATCTACAATTTATATTTAAATTTAACAAATAATTATATATTAAAAACATGATTTAAAATCCAAAAATTGATACATTTCAGACTTCTTGCTCTAATTTTGGATTCGCTGTTGGAAGAAGAAAAAGAAAATATTCGACCTTCAATAGAGCAAATTCATAATACGTTATTCGAATTCGTTTGTGCCGCACCATTTGAGGTGTCAAGAGATACTTTGCACATTCATTTTGAAGTGTTACAATGTTTTCGTTCTTTAGTTGTTTTATTTCCTGATGAAGGTTTAGATCGGTTAGTTAAACGTTATTAAAATAAAAATTGTGTATATAAAGAAAACATTTTAATACTATTTTTGTTTGTTTATTTTTAACAGAATTTTACAACATGTAAAATCATCAACTATGACTCATCGTTCAAAGGCACTAGTTATACTTAAACATTTGATCAACACATTACCCGCTGAGGTTCGTATTTAATTAGTTTAGATTCTAATTTATCATAAATTAATTATTTTAATAAATAAAAATTAAAACTTCAAATTTACAGGATGATACAGTTTTGCAAAGAATAGCTTTGACTCTGCAGGATTGCTTAACTGAAAATAATGCAAAACAAATGATAGGGACAATAACTGCTCTTGCAGCTCGACCTTCGGTTCCTCTTTTACCATCTCAAAGAGCTGCTTTCGTTCGTTATATGGTAAGACAAATGTTTAAATTAGAAAACATTTTCTTATCTTCTTAAGGGCAAGTGCAAGGCTTGTAGTCACGGAGTTAGTGTCTTTTGTAATCAAAATTTAAATAATTTATATTTTATGACCTACGGACCAGAGCGCTATTCTATGGACACGGGAGTATAATTTGATTCACAAAAATATAGGTATTGTTGAATATTCTCAACGAATTTTGGAAAGTGCTGCTTCTTTCGAGCAGACGACAAAAAAATCGCACATTCCAAAATATGTTTAGAATATTTAACAATACCTATATTTTCGTGAATATAATTATACTCCCGTGTCCACAGAATAGCGCTCTGGTCCGTAGGTCATGAAACATAAATTAATTAAATTATAATTACAAAAGACACTAACTCCGTGGCAGCAGACTTGATACATCACCTTAAATCGGCCACATAATATAAAATGTACCGATCAGTAATAGATTCAAAATAGACTTCCAACAACACACAAAAACTGTGCAAAACATAAAAAAACATTATGTTTAGAACGTTCCCATTTTCACCCTATCAACCTGAGAAAACGAGAAAAACTTACATTATTCAACGTTTGAGAGTGAAATTCTAAAAATCACTCACTTACATATATACAACATTCAAATCAGCGAAAAAAGTTATGCAAAATAGACCCTACTTTAAAGTAAATATTTCTGAAAATATTCATCATGTTGACTTCAAAGTAGGGTCCATTGTGCATAACTTTTTTCGCTGATTTGAATGTTGTATATGTGTAAGTGAGTGATGTTTGAAAATGTGACACTCAAACGTTGAATAATGTTCGATTGTCTGGTTTCTTTAGATTGATAGGGTGAAAATGGGGATGTCCTACACGTACAATTTTATAATATTTAGGGGTGGCATTGCGTACTGTCTTAGCTCCATTTAAATGTTTTAAAATTTAGGTCCACTGTACAATTTAACATAGGGAAACATGGGTGGCTTACAGCGGAGTGAGAGAAAGGAACCTATGCAGCCACCAATGCAAAAACAAGGGCATATATAATTCTCATATTTTTTTTCAAAAATGCTGACTTCAAAGTAGGGTCCATTGGGCATAACTTTTTTCGCTGATTTAAATGTTGTATATGTGTAAGTGAGTGATGTTTGAAAATGTGACACTCAAACTTTGAATAATGTACATTTGTCTGGTATCTTTAGATTGATAGGGTGAAAATGGGGAATTTCTACACGTACAATTTTATAATATTTAGGGGTGGCATTGCGTACTGTCTTAGCTCCATTTAAATGTTTTAAAATTTAGGTCCACTGTACAATTTAACATAGGGAAGCATGGGTGGCTTGCTGCAGAGTGAGAGAGAGGGACTTATGCAGCCACCAATGCAAAAACAAGGACACATAATTTTGATAATTTTTTTCTAAACTCTTTACTTTTAAGTGGGCTCTATTTTGCATAACGAAAATGGGAGCTTAAAGTGTATATTGAACACTTCTTTTTTTTCAATATATATATATTTAATGCAAACATTTTAAAAGGATTTAATTGCTTAAAATTAAGATACAAATTTTCAGATCAAACTTCAATAGTAAGCTACACGCTAGTATGATTAATCGTACGCCAATCATATTTCAGAAGAATGATTAGACTTTTTTAACAGAAGCGTATTATGTATAAATCCGAAGAAAAGTATATTTAACTTCTCAAACAATTATTTGGCACAATGTAAAGGAAATATATAAATGAACTTTAAGTTATACTAGTATAATTATGTACCACTGTACACTATATTCTACTTTAATTCATTGAAACTTTAAATATTATCAAACATATTAAAATTCTGAATATAGTTAAATGCAAACAATTTTGTTTGGCAGATAACAATTAAAATGATAATATATATATAATTTTTGTTTTTTATTTATTTGCATGTTAACACATCGTTTCAATCTTTTTTGTAGGTCCGTTTCAGGTGTTTATTACACAAATAGTGCCGTATAAACTTACAGTTAAAAAGTGTCAGGTTGAAGTTGATTTGACAAATGTTACACAATGAGAATATTTTTTATTGTAGACTAACATTATTGACGTAATAAACATGCGAATTATATTTGATTCTATATGTTTGGGAGATATATTAAAGTATATTATTCGAGCGCCGAATAATTGCCTAGGCTAAGATGTTTGTAAATATCGCTTATCTACTTTTGATGAGCTTCATCGACAATAGTTGAGTTAGTCCGAAACTCACCGTTGTAAGCGATACAGGCTAAACTTATAACCGCTGTTCTTATACCTCTTATAATAAAGTAT
>JABFPN010005271.1:0-13479 GCA_022817305.1 Leptoteleia sp. ZL-2020 | reverse complement strand
TGTTTGGCCTATATATACACTATCGCAGTCTGCACAAGGGATCTTGTAAACAACATTTGATCTATCACCAATATCAATTTTATCTTTTTTCTTACAGAAAAATTTTCCAATTTTATTTTTGTTATAATAAGCTATTTTTATGTTGTAGTTTTTTAAGGATTTTTGAATTTTATTTTCAAGATATTGATTGTATGGAAATGAACAATATGTATAATTCACATCTAGTGAGCTATTGTTTAAATTTTTTTGAGGACTATTTTTTATTTTGTTTTTTTCCATTAATCTCAAGTTGATATATTTTTTGATAAAATTGATAGGGTAATGATTGTTTAGCAATGTTTTTTTAGTAAGTTCTAAATTTTCTATGTGAAACTGTGAATTTGAAAGGTCTATGGCATTGTCAACTAAATTATATATCATTGCAATTTTTTGTTTCAGTGGATGGTGTGAAAGAAAATTTAGAACTCTACCTGACCAAGTATCTTTTCTGTGCCAATTCGTTATAATTAAGTTATCTTGAACTATTACATTTAGATTAAAAATGGTATACTTCTATCATTAGATTCTTCTTCATATGTGAATTGCAACCTATTATGGAATGAATTGAAAATTTTGAGCACTATATTTATTTTGTCATCAGGAATGCAGATCAAAATGTCATCAACGTATCTAAAGAAAAATTCTACATGGTCAATTTTATTCAGGCATTCTTCTTCCAAATGTTCCATTATTAGATCAGCTAATACTGGTGAGAGAGGAGCTCCCATTGGTGTTCCAAAGGTTTGAGAATAAAATTTCCCGTCAAAATAAAAGGTGTTATACTCAAATAACATTTTTATGCCTGTTATGAATTCTCTCTCAGGTATTTTTGTGTATGTGCTGATCGAGTTCCATTTCTTAGATATTATAGAAATGATTATGTCTAGAGGAATATTTGTGAATAATGACTTTACATCTAAAGAGAAGATTTTATAATTGAGTGGAATATTTCTATTATCAATTTTATTTTTAAATGAAAAAATTATAATACATATTATTCTTTAACATTATTATTTATTATTAACTGAAAACATCATTCTCTAAAATGTCTATCTGAACGAGAACGGATAACAATTATTAGAATGCGCGGTTTCGGTGTTCTTACTAGATCATATGAGCAGACTGCCAATTTGTTTAATGAAACGCATCCAAACCGTGCAAATATCTCAGCTTCTACTGTGAGAAAAACGGTAATGAGATTTGAAGAAACTGGCTCTGTACATGATCGGCCTCGTTCTGGTAGACCGAAAGTAGCAACCAATGTGGATAAAAGTATACAGGTAGTGCAATCATTAGTTGAAAATCTTCATGCGTCTGTCAGAAAAGTAGCTTTGGAACTTGATGTGAACTCTTCATCAGTTCAACGTATTTTGCGTAAAGAGAGGTGGCATCCCTATAAAATAACATTAACTCAGAAACTGAATGACGATGATCCAGATCGAAGAATAGAATTTTGCGAAGAAATGATGCTCCTGTACGACACCAATGGCACTTTTTTTGATCGAATTATTTTTTCCGATGAAGCTATTTTTCAACTTGATGGTGAGGTTAATCATCATAATAGTGTTTACTGGGCTAATGAAAATCCTTATTGGATGCGTGATACACACACGCAGTATCCCCAAAAAATTATGGTCTGGTACGGTTTTTCTGCTCGAGGGATAATCGGTTCATTCTTCATAAACGGAACTTTAACTGGAGAAGCCTATTTAAATTTATTACAAAACGACGTCATAACCGCTTGTAATAATTTGTTTGATGGAAATTTGGAAAACATTTGGTTTCAATAAGATGGTGCACAACCTCACATTGCTAATACTGTTAGACAATATTTGGACCAGATTTTTCAAAATCGTTGGATTGGAAGGCGACGTGCTATTGAATGGCTTCCAAGATCTCCAGATTTAACACCCTTAGAATTTTTTTTATGGGGATACTTTAAGGATAACGTGTATGCCAAGAAACCTAATGATTTAGAGGAACTTCGAAATCGCATAGACGGTCAGATAGATCTTATTACGCCAGATATAAGACGAAGAGTTTTAGATATTTTTTACTTGAGGTTAAATTATTGCATGAATGAAAATGGATTTCAGTTTGAAAACTTGATATAATAAAATAAAATCAAAACCATCGTGAGAGGCGAGGGGAATCACGGAAATAAAGCACCCCGAGGGAACAGAAATCTACTACGTCCACGTCGTTGTTCCTGGGTAACGCTAAAAGTAGATCTGAATTATTATTTCTCCTCGCCGAGGATATGGGTTGGTGGTAAAGTTTATTAATACTGCATTTTTTTAATCTGTAGTCTTCTTTTCGAGTTCTTCAATTATCTTCAAACTTTCGTTTTATTTTTAGTGTCCGAAGCGCCATCTATCATAAATCGAAAAAAAATCTTCAAATAAAGGTTTTATATTTTTTCAAGTACTATTCGAATCTGCAATAAAAAATAGGGGTTCCCATTTAAGATTTGAAAGTTCCCTCCAGTCCCACCCCCAGGGGGTGGGGGGTAGAAGTCGAGTTTCGTGTCATTGGATAGCTTTTTTTATAATATTAGACACATTTTTTTTTCAATTTCCGTTGTATTTTTTGCGAGATATTTCACCATGTCCAGACTTTTGATACACCCTGTATATTACTAACTAATTTGAACGCTTTTATGTACATTGTAAAATATTGAAATATTGTAAAAGAAAATAATTGTAAAGCAGGTTATTTTAAATATGTTCAGTTATTTATGAAAATTTTATTCAACTTATACTTGAACATTTAAGATTATATTATAAGAAAAATGCATATAAAAATTTATCACATACTCTTTCCTAAATTAAAGTTTATGATTTATTTTGAAAATTCAATATGTCAAAGTTATAAATAGTTTTAACTGTACAAGCACAAGTTAACTTTAAATTCTTCATACATAATACTAGTTCAACGTTTTTATATACATAATGAAATATTGTAAAATTGCAAAAGAAAAATACTGCTTATTTTAAATATATTCAGTTTTATAATGTATCTTTCAAAAAATTACCTTCTAAAAGTAAAAAACAGCAACGAGCCAAAGTAATGCCATACATTTTCATTAAAATGATATGAAATCTTCTAATGAGCCAAGCATACTTTTTTCCTGTAAAATTAATAATTTTCTGTTCAACACATTTGCCAAATATTTATTAACGTACAAAATGATATATCTTCTAAATAATCAAACTATTTTGTTGAAAAATGCTGAAAATTTTGCTGAAAAAGCTGAATATTTTACTGAAAACCTGTTGAAACGTACCAATTTTAGCACTTTTTCAGCGTTTTTCAGCATTTTTCATTTTGCATTTTTTTCCAATGCTGAAAAATGCTGAAAGAATCTATTTTCGACAGATTTTTAACAAAATTTTCGACAACCTTTCAGCATTTTTCAGCATTCTTCAGTTTCTTTCTGTGGGGAAAAACGCTGAAAAAAGCTGAAAGAAACTATTTTCGACAGATTTTCAACAAAATTTTCGACAACATTTCAGCATTTTGCAATATTTTTAAGTTTCTTTCAATGGTGAAAAATGTTGAAAATGCTGAAAAGTGGTGAAAAATTAAGTGCGCGCATGACACGTTCATGTATCTACGTGAATTAATACTTGTATCTATTATTAATATCAATTTATTCCAATTTTATTACAATTAGTAGTTTTGCCATGGTTCACGTAAAATACAATATTACATGCCTGTTTATAATCTTTCACAATCGGTCCGCAACTTACTTTTCTTTAACCCATTCCCGTTGATGTCATGGCGCCAAAACACTGACACGCACTATTAAGAATGTGTGCGTACCAATAGTCGTCAGATATTCAGTAAGGACTGTATGTGGATTGGGTGAGCTCGTGAGTCACGTCACCTCTCCGCGATACCATTGGCGAACACACACATATTAATTAATCTCATTTTAACAACGAATCAACGGGAATGGGTTAAATCGCATCAGTTCCATTCGAAAATACTTGGGAAATATTAAAATAAACATTTCTAAGCAAATATGAATTTTAATTTAACATCTCTGCGAACGCAATAAACTTTCAGCAATGATTTTGAACTTATTAATTTATTAAAAATTCTGAACTTCTTTGTAATTTGAAGAGACGGAGGATAATATTACAAAAAGTACAATCAACAATTTTATTCAATTTAATGTAGAATTGAAAAGTTGCAATATTTAAGTATTTTATGAATATGATTTATAATTTTTTATTTTTGTAGTTTCACTGCGATGTCCTTAAAATGCGAAAAAAGTTTGCAATTTTTTAAACAATTTTTCTCTCAGTATAGATAATCGAGTTCTATTCTACAAGCGATGTTAAGGAACATAAATAACAATGAAGATAACTAAATTACGTAGACTAGAATTCACTGGAGTATACGGGTGTGAATTCTTCTTTAAATTTCATCTATTGCAAAAAGATATGGTATTTATTTGCAAATAAGGAATCGAAGTGACGTTTCATTCTACAAGCCACGTTAACGAACAAGAATACCCTTGAAAAAATGTTTATATAGGTTGCCATATATGTAGGCATATATGTGCCATATATGTGCCATATATGCAAGCATATATGTGCCATATATTCAGCCATATAGCGGCATATATGCGCCATATATGTTTTGAGATACATATATACGGCATATATGCCAACATATATGCGCCATATATGTTTTGATAAACATATATGCCAACATATATGCCAACATATATGCGGCATATATGATAAACAGTAACGAAGATAAATAAAATAAGTAGACAATTCACTTTACAATAATAGGTAAATGAGTGCGTACGTATAGAGTATACGAATGTGGGTTTTTGTTTAACATTTCATCTGTGGGGAAATGATTTGACATTTATTCGCACCTCAGGAGTCGAAGTGACGTTTTATTATACAAGCCATGTAATCGAACATAAATAGTAATGAAGATAAATAAATTAAGTGGACAATGCACTTTGTAATTTTTATTGTTTGTAACTGTTCTTGTCGCTTTTTCCTAATCTATTAGAGTATGAAATAGTAATAAAACCGTATTAAACTTTGAAAACATAATTTTCGTAAACATTTTGAATAATTTACGTCCTACGAATACTCATAAAGCTAACAAGAGCGAGCCCATGTAGGGTAAATCTCCATAAAACCTCATAGAGGTAAAAAAAAGGACGAGGCAAGATTTCTTCCCGTATATACATTAAAATATAAAACCTTGCTTGTTTATTATTACGAAAAACAAAACAGAATATTAAGATAAAAAATATTATAAGTTAAAAAATATAGAAAATGTTTTTGGTTGTAATTATTACCAAAGAATATTTGTTGGCGTATTATGAGTAATTATAATTTAAATTTTTAAAAGCTTGAAATTTAGAACATTTTTATATATTTTTGGCCGTTGCAGTAAATTTTTTAAGTTGAATTTTTGTACTTATATTGGGATGTTTCATAAAGTTTTTTCCGCAAGAATTCTATTTTTCTTAGCTTTCTCACATTCCTCGTTCCAACAGATATTAGGTGATGGCTTGATGTATTAGGTTTTTGAATTGTGAGTATTTTTCGGCTAGATTGAGGGATTTGTAGAAATCTGTGGAGGAAATATTTTCTTCTGTCAGGTATTGTTTAAATTGTTCCCAGTTAATTTTTTGTGTGTTTATATTATGGAGCGTGTTGGGAAAGACTTTATGTTTGATTTTTATGTCGATTGAAGTAGGTCTATGGTCTGGAAAATAAAGAGCATCCAGTGGGGACAAATTGCTAAGAAGTGAAATGTCAATTGTTGCAATTGCAAGGTTTAGTGCTGATGGTTGGTACGGGTTATGGGGGAAATGGGTTAGTTTTCCATCATTTAACATGGTTAAGTTGGAATTTGCTAGTGTTTTTTCTACAGATTTCCCTACTGAATCACTTTTATACGAGCCCCAACTAGTGGAGTGGGCGTTAAAGTCGCCTATTATAATATGATTGTTATTTGTTGGTAGGGAGTCAAATAATTTTGACCATTGTTTGAACCTGGAAAAATAACAGTCATTATTAGGTGGTCTGCATATGTTGGTTATATATAAATCTTGGTGATTGTTCATTCTAATTTTTATACTTAGTGACTCTAGGATGTTCTAACGTCGTCCTGGATCCTGGTGTATCCTGTCGTTCCTGTTTCCCTTTTTCCTGGTCCTGGAGTTACCTGCGAAACTTCAGTACTAATTAGTATCACGTAAAATTAAGTTATGAACGAAACATTAAAACAATACAATTATTATTTTCAAATTTGTACTTAGAAACTTCCTCCTGAATCGAGGCAGATTTTTCGTCCAATGTTAAATTTAACAAGTCTTATTCTCGACTCAAAACAGAAATTTTTGTTTATTTCACTAACCTTGAGTTAGCGTCCCGAAATAGAACATTCTAGAAGAAAATTTTTGAAAATATTTTTGTCATATTTGGGACAACAAATTTGACATTGAACTCACCATTTATAAGGACGTACCGCGACTGCAGATATCACTTCGACCACACGCCTCGATTTCCGGAGAGGAGTCAAGGTACGTCTAGAAGTCCCCTTGGTCCCGGTGGAGAGCTCGCTGTCCACACAAGTCCAAGGACAGTTCCGTAGAGGATCGTCCTTGCCCCTTGTAGCGACCCGAGCAACCGCGAGACCACCACACTAACTCGCTAACACACTCGCGGCACCTGCCGGCACACGACGGTGAAGGACGCAGATACGCCGAAAAGCGCATCTGGGCCCGGACGACGTACCGATTACCGGAGAGGTGACGGTCACCGAGTCCACCACGTGGTGAGCTAAGTGTCGCGCCACCGCTCGAACACGCACAATAACAATATTGAAGTGAGCCGCAACTGACACCGCCTGATTGCAGTCGAATACCGCAGCAGTACCAGCGACGAAGAGGGATAGCCCCGTGACGACCGTCTCTCTCTCTCTCACGGTACCGTAAGATAAAAGGAGACACAGTGAGTCAACCAACTTTCTTTTCTTTAATTTTTTGTTGTTGCCAACGCACGGGGAACGTCTTCCCCGCTGTGTACTCATCGTCCGGAGCTGAATTCCTCCCCTCTAACTTCACCCCGTTGTCACTGGTTGATTAATAACGAGTCAATGATGAAAATGTCCTCTGGACGCAAGGGATACGTTCAGACTAACGTGAGCGCTGTAAAGCGCTGTCACAACTGACGCCCCACTGAGACTCTTCGAGCAACATTATTATCAAAATCATTACAGAGCTTTGTTTATTTACTTTTGATTGTTGCTACTCAGCTGATAAGCTGGTCAACTAATTACTCTTTAGTACGATATTATTTTAATTTTCACTTTTCAAGCAACTTTATTATCAAAATCATTACGAAGCTTTGTTTATTTACTTTTGGTTGTTGTAACTCAGCCAATGAGCTGGTCAACTAATTATTCTTTAGTATAATATTGTTATTTTATATTTTCACGCCTCGTGCGACTTAATATATCGAAACAAGTAGAGTCAAGTAATCCTTTCATAATTCCCTCCTTATGTTTACACGAAACCTCTACCGGGTGTCCAAAACGAACGTTACAATGTAATCAATATGATGAGTGAGGGTGAATTCTTCTACCGGTGTATCGTATTTTATCAACTTGGAAAGACCGCTACCGTGAGCGGATCGGTCTTTTCTAAATATATTGGATGCTTTAACATGGAAGGATTTATTAGGATTGATGTGTGTTTCTTGTAGGGCGATAATATTGTATTGTGCAATTTTTTTCATGTCTGCGATTTTGTCCTGAGTACCGTTGCAATTCCAGAATAATATTTTTAACATGTCGATGATCATGTATGATTGTTGTGCTTTGGAGAGTTGAAGGAGTTGTTCTGATGTTCTGATTTGTTGTTAGAGGGTTGTATTTGAAGACCGAGTTGGTATTGTTTTTATTTTTGATTGAGTCTTTATTAGAGTGTTGTTGTAAGATAGTTGGTATACCTTGTATCGCGGCGTCTGCGGGAGCCCGACGGACAGGGCCTCCCGGGGCACGCCGGTTTTCCCCCGACCCTCCTCGGCCAAACTCTTATTGAGTTTTGTCCCGAAACGGCCAAAGGAATTCCGCGTTCCAGGTGACGGGATTGGGGCCGGGCCAATCCATAATAAATGAAAAAAACAACAACGCACTTTCTGGCATCTAATAAATTTTATTAAAGAATCGTCGGGGAGGAGGGGGCGATTGGGAAAATTCCCAATTTTAGCAGTTTTTCAGCATATTTCAGGACAATTTTCAGCATTTTAATGCTGACGTATTTTAAAAAGACGTTTTTTAAAAAGATGTTTGCCGGCGAAAATAAAATTTGCTGAAAAAACGATGAAAAATGCTGAACAATGTTGACTATAGTTGAAAAGTGTTGAAAATTACTGACAAAAGATTGCTGTAAAACGCTGAAAACTCACGACAATTACCGACTGAATAATGCTGAAAAACGATGAAAAATGCTGAAAAATGTTGACTAACGCTGAAAAGTGCTGAAAATTACTGACAAAAGAATGCTGTAAAATGCTTAAATATGCTGCCCCAGGACTGCTAGGAAATGTTGAAAACTGCTGAAAAACATGAAAGTCGCGAAACACAAGGTAAGGTAAGAAGAGAGTGACACCTTACCTTCAATTTACGTCGCTGACGCTGCGGGTGGTCTGAAATTATCACAAAGAGTCACTCTTCTTTCGGCACTCTTCGCCGGCTCGCAGTTGAGCCTACGTATTTGTGTTTCGCGACTTTCGTATCGTTCGTAATCGGTTTGTTGAAAAACATTTCGTGAATAATGTGTAAACGAAGTAAAGTGTTAAAAGTTAAAACGTGTTTTTGTGTAGTTGAAACATTTAAAATTTTGTTAAAGAAATGTGATTTGCAATTACATATTTGGTATATTTGGACGAACGACTTAAATTCAAGAAGCATGTTTCGTATGTGGAGGACAAAGTTAGAGCTAACTGGGTCTTTTGAATAGGGTGGGCAACTTTGTTAGACCCTATGTAAGGGACTTAATTTATAAAACAATGGTAGCGCCACATATGGAATATTGCTCGACAGTACTCCTGTACACCAATCAGAAGGAAGTTGAGAGATTTCAGATATTACTGAATCGGGCAATGCGGATTATATTACATTGTGATATATTTACACCAACGCGAGATATGAGAAATGCCTCAAATTATTTTACGATTGACGAGCGAATAAAGCGAAACGTAATGACAATGATTTTTAAAACAACGAACGGCTTAATAACTCCAGAAATGTGCGATCATGTCCGATACGTAGATGAAACGACAGGCGGAGTGTAGAGGCAAAGTAACTATATTGCTTTGCCTTATAAAAGGACACAGGGGGCTCAAAAGAGTTTATTTTATTCTGGAACAAAAATTTTTAATGAAATACCCGACTAAGTGAGAAACGCTGAAAATGTAAATATATTTAAAAGACGACTGGACGAACATATAAGACGACTACGAGAGTAAGTGTGTATATAATTTATTTATTTATTGTTATTTTTATTAATTTCTATATTTATTTATTTATTGATTGATTGATTTATTTATTTATTTATTACGTATATATGTATTTGTCTCCGTCTGAATGTTCGTACGTGTTGTCCTTTAAGTTATTATGGTGCTGTCCTAAATGTATTTTTATTTAATTTATTGTATTTATTTCATATTTCTTAATATTTTTTTTAACATCTTCGCTGGTGTCACATGGACCACTAGAAACTAGAATGTAGAAATTGTAGGTATATGTAAAAAACTTGATGCGAAAGCTAACAATAAAGAATATGTTATCTTATCTTATCTCTCTTGCACTCCTCAAAAATCGACATGCTAACTCTACCTTACCAACTCGTGACGCAGTATATTTTGTTTTATTTTGCGATAAAACAGGTGACACTGAGAATTCTTTTTTTGGCAGTTCATCGTATAAACAAAAAATTAAATTATCTTATAAGACCATTTAAATTTTATATATTAAAAACAATTCTTGGTAATTATTCGGAATGTTCCCCCCCCCCCCCTAAGGGGGGAATCAAAAAACAGTTTTTTGGCCATAACTTTTGAACGGTAAGAGAGCGCCAAAATTTTTTTTGAGATTCGTGATCAGCGCAAAAAAATACATCGATTTCATGTTTTTTTTTACCTACCTTAGGGGGGGGGGGACATTCCGAATAATTACCCAATTCTTTCTTTTACTCCGACCTTTCGTCCTTTGGTTTATTAATGTTTTCTCCAAACACTTTTTGTTATATTATTTTTGCGCCATATCAAAGTTAATTCCATTAAATTAAAATTTTTTAACTTAAGCGTGATAATTTTTTATCTGTACTTGAAAGTGTATATTTCATTTAATTTTGAGAATAATTATAGTGCTTGAGTTAATAGCAAAAATTTGTTGATTTTGAGAATATAATTTGTTGTTTATATACTAAAATAGCGTAACTTTCATTTGAACCCTGAAAAATCATAATTTGTTGTTTATATTAAATTGAGAGTCCTAATTTTTCTCTTCCTTATTCTTCAATTCCTGCATTGGACATATATAAAGGCGAACGTAACCGGCAAATCAAAATAAATATTGTTCATGTTAAAATTTTCCACTGTATCAACCCTCCCTATCGAATAGTGCACAAGAGTGCCATGTTTAGTTGTGTCTAGATTAGTTTGGGAGTTGTCGTGTGTTGTGGCTCACAACATCCTGACAGATATTTACGTGAGGGTTAGTCCAGGGTGGCTCGAGGGGGGCCATCAAGTGTGCTGTCACCGCTGGTCACGTTCTCCTTGGATTCTCAGGGGGGTGGTGTAATGGGGCGCTATCGTTGAACTACGGCGACTCGTGGAAAGCTGTGACGCGAAGTACACGATTGCCCTGCTCTTTGATATTTCCGGAGCGTTCGACAATGTATGGTGGCCTCTAGTACTGCGAGCCCTTCAAGGACCGCAATTTCCCGAAAAACGTGTATTCCGCAATGGCTAGCTACTTCAGCGATAGAAGCGTGAAAATTGAATGGGGGACAGAATAAGTCTCGAAGAGGGCAACTCGAAGCTGCCCCCAGGGTTACGTGCTTAGCCCTACGTGTTGGAACCTCCAGTTCGATGACCTGCTCCGGCAGCTGCAGATACAGTAAGGCGAAAATGTCATAGCGTACGCGGATGACCTATTTACTGTCATCTCCGGGAACTCAGGAATAGAATTAGAGACTAAAGGACAAGCAGTCGTGGAACTCATCGCGGAGTGGTGTGCCGGAGCTAAGCTGAAGCTCGCCGAGGCAAAAACAGAGGGAATAGTGTTGCGGACGAACTGGATCCGGGCTCCAGCGTTGCCTCTCACTGTAGCCGAATAGGCCAGCAACGCAATAGATACATAGAGATCGGTCACCGAACAGGCGTTCAAGTCCTTCGCTTCGTTCGCTGTCGGACGTTTGAGGGGATGTCAGGAGGTACGGAAGTGTCGACTGCCATCCGCGAGCGATTAGGTAGGTTTCACGAAAAACTTAACGCGCTATTCGGTACGTGGCGCGAAACGACAGAGGTTCGTAACTTGTACGGCTTCCATGATGCACTTGATGTACTTAACTTCACGATCCGCGTAGCATGATATATATTCCTGATTGGCTCAGCGCGTCGTTTTTTACGTCCCTCGAAGACGAGCGGATGACAACGTTAAGGTGATAACAGGAACGCCAGGACTGTTTCCCTGTGGCGCCCCATGGAGACGCGTTTGCTATTGCTCAGGTGCTTCGGCACTTGGATCGTGGCGGTGCGTGGCAAGATGTCCCCGTCGGCCTAACCGACAGCAGTTGTTTGGTTTTTCCAGACCTGGTACGCTTGGCTTCGGCGACGTTGGAAAGTGCGTATATCTTTTGTGCTATTTAGCGGTCCTCGCCGGCTGCGCCGGCGGGGCAGGGACAATGGACCCCATTGCTCGTTTGCTCCGATGTCAAAGTTCGCTAACGACATTTATGAAGTCTTGGGTAACACCTCCATGAACCAAAAGGTTGGCGTAATCAACATCCACATCGCTGGGCTGCGGAGTTCTCGGGTCCGAGGAGAGGCTTCTTCACTCGGGAGAAAGTGTGGCCCGGGGAGGAGAGATCCTGTCGGAGCTCGCAGCCGACGGTTGGGCCTGGTATGGCAGCCGTTACTTCGATACTCCTCTGAGAGGATTGCGAGGAGAGTTGGGCTGTGCTGAAGTCTCAAAAAGGGCCCGAGTTGCGGACGCATCGTCAGAATTTCCCAGAAACACCTGATCTGTTATTCTTTTTATTTTTTTTCTGTAATATATTATATAATAATATTTTATAATAATATCGGTAATATTAAATATAATAATAAATAGTAATGTTTCGGCGACTTTCGAGTTTTCATAAAATTAATTAATCTCTAATAGCAATCGTTAACGGTTGATTTAAATGCCCGTTAAAGGAAACGCCTTTATTTCGGCTTTTATTCGATCTTAATTTCTAATATTATTTTCACGCATTATTTCTCATATTTACGATATTATTTCTCGATTATTTCGTTCGAATACCGTGAATAAAGATGTTTTTCTTTTCCGCGAATTAGCTTTATTTTCGAATTAAATTGTACGATTTATTTTCTGATTTATATTATTTCCGAAATTTGCTCGATTTATTGGCTTCGAATTTTCGCTCGTATTATCGCGCGCCGTATTTACTTTCTCGATTTATTTTTCTTATCAATTCGTTCAACTGTTATCTTTTCTCTTAATTTGTAAATTATATTTTGTACGCGTTATTTTGATTCCTGGCAGGTGACCCGGAATTAAATGCCGTATTATATTCATGCTTACAAAATTAAGTTCAGTATTGTTTAAGCGCTCAACTGAGCAACGCGTTTATCTTAGTGGAAAACCACACGCATACGCAAGAGGGGCACACGCGGTGTTCCCTCCGCACCACTTCTTTTCCTTTTTCATTTCTTTCAATACAAGTAATTTTTGGTTTAAGTGCAGTGCAATTTTTGTTCTAAATTTATGGTTGTCAGGCCAACCTGACAACGCCTTTACTAAAACTACAGAATTACGCCGTACGACGTTCCAGGGTGACCTGGTTAACGTTAAGCCTTTGTTCACATTACAACTTTTCAATAAATTTATTTTGTTCCTTTTTTACCGAGTGTTTTTTTTGTTCTAATCCTCACAGGCCGAACGCAACTGTTGGTCGCGCCAACAAGTACGAGGGTGGATTGATAAGTTTCCGGCCTGACCAAGAGATGGCGCCACTAGGCCTACCTTGAGGTAGCGTTCTATAGTACCATCCTTAGATAGCTTGTAGCTATAGTTTCAGCCCGATCGCCATGTTAGTTTAGGTTTGAGGGCACACTGAACAAGACGCCTCTGTGTTTTTCTTAAAAATGGAAAAGCTGGAAA
>JABFPN010005270.1:0-13480 GCA_022817305.1 Leptoteleia sp. ZL-2020 | reverse complement strand
TATGTTTTTTCTTAATCCATATATGAACATATATGTTTTTTTCGTAATCCATATATGAACATATATGTTTTTCTTAATCCATATATGACCATATATGTTTTTTCTTAATCCATATATGAACATATATGTTTGATTTTTACTAGGGTTACATTGTACAAATAGTTGTGCATTAAGGTTATATCATAATAATTCTTAATGGTTTTTATTCAGTGTACGGAATTAAAAATATTTAATGACTAATCTTCATTTCATATTAACGAGGGAAAAACATTCGCAAAAAATAATGTAAATTATTTAAAACAGCATTCTCACTTTGACGCTGCAAGTTTAGAAAAAAACCTGCGAATTATTTATTTTAATTTATTTTTTAATTAAATTCATTTAATATTTAAACAGTTGCATTAAAGCGTGAATATTGTGCTCCTTGAAAATAACGCCTCTTTACATATTCGAAACATTTTCACGTTGTACTTGACGGCAACACGCGAAACTCATCGTTCTAATGAATTACGTTTCAAAACGTAATCAGCGCAAAAGCGAAAGTAAGGCTGAAAACGCGTACAGCCTCCGCTCCATTGAGGGGAGCCTTCTTTGACCGCGCGGCGAAATATTCACGTGCGCATGATAAAAGAGCCGAAAATAAACAGCGCGGTATGCGCGGCGAGCGCGAAAAGTCTAATAATTGATGCGCGCCCTTTAATACGCGGCCGCATCCTCGCGCTCCGCCAATGGCAACCCAGGGAGGGTCACTCTACTTATTCCCGCAATTGTACGGCAGGACAACAGAAAAACGGGGAGAACTAAGGGAATAAATGGTGAAGGAATTATACGAGACGGCGAGCGCCAGAGATTGGAAAGGCAGTCGGGCCACCTGAGTGAAATGGGAAAAATAGAGAGTCGCGCGGTCCTGAACAGCGCCGGAGAAAACGAACAAGCGGAGAAAAAGGAGCGGAAAAAGATAAAGAGACGTCAGTGGGCTGACGCCATTGAAAGAGAATCCTCGCCGAATATAAAGGAAAACACGCTCTGTGTTTCGGTTGTTTAATAAATTTTAATGAACTGAAATGAAGGAACGTTTTCTCTGTGATCAGAACAATTTCTAGACTGGGCAAATTGTTAAGCAAATTTTGTGTAAATGGTTTATGCACAATTTAAGCGGGGAATTGTAAAGGGGATTGCACAGTATCCATGGAAAATTGTTATAATTATACTTATTATGTGAAGTTAATGGAAATTGGTTATAGAAGTGGTGTTGCTATTGTTTTGCGTTGAACTTTGTTACCACTGAAAATCTTATTTTTGTTTAAAATTATAAAGTTGATGTTTCAGTTGTAGCTTCATTAATTAGAAAAAATTAACGCTACGGAGCATAAAATATTTGAGCATTTAGTTAATACTTTTTAAATTTCTCCCTCTCTCTTCCTCTATTTCGTTTATTTAATTTTTATTAGGTTATTTTTATTAGCTATCTTTCTCGCTGATTTATGAAATTACTCCACCTGATTTAATTCATTGTATCATTTCCAAATCATCGTCACTCTTTTACAAATGCTTAACTTCCTTACTAAATTTTAACGTTACATTTTATTATCTTCTTTTATTATTTGGTACTACATTAGTATGTATAAAATTTTATTTATGCCTTCAAACTGCAGTCTAATGACTATTAGAACGTCCTACTTTATAGCTCTTTTAGTCCTTACACGTAAGAACCACGTTTTTATACTTCGTCTCGTATTCGACATTATTGCCATGAATTATTACTCATTTTAACAGTCATTTTTCCGATTGTGACTGAAATTTCTGAGCAATATTAGTTTCTCCCGAAATACCTCAAAACATAAATTTTCATTACGAGATAAGTGGAACGACGTATGGTTGAATCCAAAACGTCGATAGTGGATAAGAAGAGCATTATCGAAACGTATAACGCGACCAAGATAGGCAAATAAACATCTGTCTATGCAATGCATAGACGTTAAGGTCCATTGAGAGGATCTTTTATTGCCCTCTGCCGCATTCGCTGCGATTTCTTTCTCGACGCTTGGTGTAGTCTTACCTAGTGTATTTGCAATCCCTGTTATCGGACTGGGTACCGAAGAAAAACTGCGCCAGCACCAACAAAAGCGAAAAGTCATTTGCAGATCCATAAACATTACACTTATCGTTTTTGAAAGATAAACAGGATTCGCGCGGAAACGATCGGACGATAAAAGGACAGGGAATTTAAAAATGGAAGGACATTTCGTTGATAAAGATGTTCAAATGAGCCTGCGAAATTTGTACATGATTTTCGGATTAGAACTGTTCGACGAGACGATGGTTTTAAGGGGATAATTTTTAAAATGCATTTGGAATTTTTGGAACGAAATTCACTTTTATTATTACATGCACTCTCTTATTAAAATCTTTTTTAATCATCGACTATACGCAGGATTTTAAATAGAGTTCACATTATTGATTGTGCAAAGCGCTGTATGTATTAAACAACCCTGAGAAAAAAATACTTGAAAAATTACTCTACTATAACTTTAATGTAAAGCCATGTTTCCAAAATAGAAAAAAGGAACCGTGCCAGTGCATGAAAAATTGTAGTGAAAGTACGGTTACTTTTTCTGCTTTGTAAATATAGCTTTACTTTAAAATTCTAGCAAAGCAATTCTTTTATTTTTTCCCTCTCTCAGTGCAACTTTTCATTAATGTAGATAGGAAGATTTATATAAAAAATATATATTTATAACTAAAATGAACATTAAACCATAATTATTTTTCTACTTTTAGGAAAATTAGTGTTTATTTGCTCAGCTTCAATTGTTATGCATTTGATTGTTAATATTTCAGTTATTCAGTTCGGATTCGTAATTGTAGTATCCAATAGGATATTGGTTCAGTCAAATTTATAACCAATTGTAATAGTGTTCTTCTACTGCAAACGTGAACCAAAATTAACAACACATTTACTATAATGACTTATAATAATTCTTAAGAACAATATTTAAACGGTATTTAAATATTATTATATCAAGCTTAAAGTAATACAAAGGATCAGCGGATAAAATTGTATTCCAAAAAGCTTATACTTTCTTTCTTTTTACATTTACCTACACTCTCTGGACAAATACTTTGGGTAATCCTTTGGTCAACTCGAGGGAGATCCAAAGTTGTAGTTACAAAGCTGATACCTTGTCATGAAGTTTGAGATTACTATATAGTTTCTGTTGCGCTGGACCAATATCTGTTACGTAAGCATCATTCTCGATCTATTGTGAGATTTTACGTACTTTCTCGTACATGCTGACAAACCTTCTGAATTAAAAAGTAAATTCTTAAGTCCGTTATACACATATCAGCAGAATGTGCACAAACAGTTTTCATTCAAAGGGAATGAAAATGTAAAATGTTGTCCAAAATTAAAATCTCATTTCTTCATTCGACTCAAAATATATGTTAAGAAAATGCGTTTAAATGAAATTTCATATGAAATATTTGTTTTTCTTTCAATTCTTCATTTAATCTTTCCATAACGTTGCAAATTAATTTTACTTTAATTGCATGTTTATAATATTTTATTTTTTAATACTTTTATTGTGCACTTCCAATTGCTTGAACGTGTATTTCAAAGATATCATTTTGAATTAAGGATTTTGATACAGAATAGCGATGTAAAATTAAAAAGTAACAAAACGTGAACACGCGAGATCGAAAAAGAAACATGTACACAATCTGTATTCATATTCATAAATCATCTGTATTCATTTCGAGTTTTTATTTTGCTCGTTTTTTCAATTTCTACCAATAAATTATACTATATAATTTCATAAAAATATCTTAAAGACTGAATATGGAAAAATATATTTCAAAGTAAATATTACATAGTGTATTATTAAATTGCTAAAATATTTTTAAAAGTACACTATTTATGTTACTTTAATTAATATATAATACTGATAGATTACTTAATTAAAACCTTAGAATTGTATACGAATAAAATCTATGAAAGATAATTTAAATTTCGTGCCATATTACAGTAGGAAATAATGAAAGTAGAAATTTTTGTTTCAAAAGCAAACAAACAAACAAGCAGGTGACATGAGAATCGGTGAGAAATTTTCGCGGTTATTCTATCGGAAACAGTGATGACCATGCATCGTCGTTTATCGAGCCAATAACGATCGCCAAGCGATTTAATGACTAATTGATATAACAATTTTAGCGCTAGGCGTCCACTACACTCAGCAATACAATAAAATATAAAGGAATATTATACATGTATGGTGCCCGATACGGTCTCCCACAGATCTCGAAATTCATTGAGTTTTCCAGGTTATTGAACAGTATTGGACTCATGAAATAACCATTTCGAGTTTTAAACTCTTATACCTATGTGGCCGTTTTTGATAATGCGACGTTGTACATTCGCGTCGCGTGAATTAACGAATTGAAAGCGAAATTATGTACTATTAATTATTCGCGGCACCGTGAAATTTTAAACAATTTCGACGATGGCAAAAACAAATTTCCCAACGCATTCCGGTGCTGTCGGACGTGTAGTCTGGAAGCGAACATCGGGAGTTTGCGGTTGAGCGAATAAATTAGTGACATTAGATACTACGTAACTTTCAACTTCGTTTATAATACACGTCACTTTTTATTTAAGTACTCCACAATTATTCATCATTGACAGTAAAGGTAAATAGTTTGATTTGATATCCTTAATTTATTACAATTCATAATTCACATTTCTATTACTCCTCTTAACATGTACTGGAAAATTATTATTATGATATAAAATTTTCGCAGATGTCACAACTGAATACTTTATTAAATTCTGTCAGACCTCTGATAAACTATTGACAAATGGATTTCCGAAGTTTTACGTCTCGAACAATGTTAATGTAACTTGTAATACTTGTATCCGCGAGAATTTTACCGAATGCTTTATAAACTATAACCTTTTCTTGATCTCGGTGTCTGAATTATAGGATAGTCAAGAAACTCAAAATTGTTATTATTAAAATCGTAATGATTTCTCGCGACGCGTTTATTTATTTTCATAATACAGCGCTGGGAGTTTGATTTAGAAATTACTTTAATAAAGATGGAAAAAATATAAAAATGCGCGCAGGACGAAGAAGTGAATATATAGGTTGGAGACCACGTTGACATCTCTATCGCGCTGTTTTTATCTTTATTAAAGTAATTTCAAAATCAGACTGTGACAGAGTTACAATGAAGCATTCAATGTTGTATACTCGCGGAGGGAAAAGTCCCAGTTTTCGTCGTGATTTGATTCTTGCGCATAAATTAAATTTGCATCCGTATATCCAGGAGCGCGCGCGCTAAAAGTGTTGCGTCGGGTGTTTCGAAAATCCTCTGTTGTTACGGTAAATTACTTTCCTTTTCGCTGAAATCAATTTGCAACTGGCTTCTTTTTAAAAATTGAAGTACGCGAGGCAGAAAGAAAGCCGGGGGAAAAAATGCGCGCGCTCGGAGCCAAGGAAAATCAAACAAAACGGCACGATGTTTAATTAATTTCTCGCGGGCGAAATGCATTAACCTTAGGAGCGCGGCGAGCACGCGCGCCGCGGCGCTTTAAATAAAAAGAGAACTTTGTATCGGGCGTATTAACTGGACTGCGAAGGAGGCCGGCAAGCGGCGCGGTATTGAGGTAAATCTCTAATGTCGGGGCATTTTGCGTTTTCATCCGGCGTGATTGTATGAAATAACGAAGAGAGATCAAATGCAGGGGAGAGGACAAAAACTTGTCAGGAAAAGCGTAATTGGTTTTCGCGATCGATGGCAAAAACAAAAGCATAATGAAAGTCGAGCGAAGCCGTGAAGTAATGTTGCGCGGTTGATTGCACATGTTGGACCGGCGGCTTTCGTTGTGTATTGTACTGGAATTCTTTTGATTTAGCGAACGATCGGGGGCGAAATAACTTGGGCGGCGAGAAAAAGGACGGCGAAGAAAGCCGGCAAGAAATGGGTGGGGAGGGGCCGGCCGTCGCGCAGGATAATTTAAATTTATATCGACTTGCGGCGCTGAGTTGGCAGGACTGCTTAGGGACGCAATAAAAATTATTGCCCCGCGCGACGAAACCGTCGTCACTTTCCTTGTTTCGGTTCCCGCTGATTTTATTTGATATTCCCTAAACCCCCTCCCCCCCCCCCGCCGTCTTCTATTGTTATTTTATTTTCACGCCCGGATAAAGTTGGTTCCTTGTCGACGCGCGTCTCAATTTCACATGCCGCGATTCCTCAAGTCGAACTCAAAGCCGCGTCGAATCGAATTTTCCGCCGCGACTCCATGCCAACTGGGTAAACTCTCCCGTGCTGCGACGCCTCGGTAAATTGCACCGAAATCACTCGTTGTGCCCGACCGAATATTACTTCCGCATCGAGAATGCCTCCCGCACACAGTTTAAATATTTGTCATTTCTACTTGTGCTGCGTAAAAATTTATTTCCGATTTTTATTATCCCATTTTTCATTCGGCAAATTGTGTCGGAGCGACGAAAATCGACAAAATTTGCGGAAATAAGAAATTACTCGCGCAGTTTGCTGCATTTCGTTTTATACTTTTCGACTATCTGAATTATCATTCAGTATTCTTTAATCCTTTCCTTTATTTTATATCATTTCACAAACTTATTCGACGCAGTTGAACGACGTTTAAGATAAAAATTAATACAATACATTTATTAATCGCATTGTATGCTGTGATAAATTTGGCTAGAATTTTTTTTTTATTTTTTGGTTTTTTTTCTTTTTGCGTCGTCTCTAATGTTTCTTTCAGTTGTTATAGCTTAGAGAATATAAGACAAATTTGTAACATTTAATTAAAAGTGCAAAGTAGGAATAAATTGAATATGCAAAAGTTTCTCGGACAATATTCTTACGTCCTGAACTTTTTTCTAAGCTTTAAGTTCTTGTTAAAAACTTGCACCTTGTTATTACGAACGATTCGTTTTAATTAAATTTCATCTGCAAATATCCCTTATGCTCACAAAAATTGAAAAATTTATTTTAAACTTTTTTTATCATATGAAAGGCAAATGAATTTTTGTTTCATTTTCATGGACATCATCGCGTTAATTAATGAAGCTTCTTCTTAATATGTTAAATGCAATTACATGTAATGATCGTAATATTTAAATAAATTATTACAATAGAAATTTTTGGTAAATATTAGGTATTGATAGAAACTCGTCATTAATACGAGTCAAAATAAAGTACGAGTATTCTGTCGACTGCTTTCGATACAGGTTATGATTTATTGGCGTAAGGACTTTTTAATACTGCGAAATACAATACCTTGCAGCTTATAAAATTATGGTCCTCGATGATTCCGATGTTGGGTTAAACTTGTGCTCGAAAGCAGAAAACAATAACTACACTTTGAGCTTAAGAGTGGTATCCCCATCGAGCTTTATCCTCTTACCATCGATACATATTGACTAAATCTCTTGTAGTGACATTGCCGGATAAGTAAACTAAGTCGTGTAAACAAAACTAGTTGACACAGGGTAATAGATGGAAAGAGAAACTTTGATGTTTGATATTTTCTAACAGTAATACTTGTTATTTTCAGCCTTTTGTACTTAACTACAACATTATTCTAAAACCGAAATCATTAAAATTAGCATAAAAAGCTGTACTTTGGTGCAATACTATCGTTAAATTAACAAACGAATTTATCACTGTTTATCAGAATAATAATTAAAAAGCAATCCTTTGAAATCGATTTTCATTAATTGAATTTGCTTGACGAAGAAATGTCTGACTAAAGATCGACCGTAACTACTATGCGTGTTACGAACGCTTATAAGCTTATTTTTAATTGTTTTTCTAATTAACTTGATTATGCATAATCCATTTTAATCGGACGTAATATTCCACCGCCATTAAAGAACATTAGCTCCTTTGGAGGTTATATTTTTAACGTAGCGCATTATTTATCGCTGCTTGGTATTACGAACATATTTAAAGATTAAGCTAGTATGAGTTCTTAGTATATAATTCACTTGCAATTATACTTATTTAAGTAACAATATTTTGCAATAAAAGAATGAAAACTAGCAAATAAGTACAAAATAAGAAAACCTTCTATAATTTAAATTCTATTTTTAAAATAAATTAAATATTAGCAAAAAAAAGTGCTGTATGTTATCTGTAAAATTAATTGCGCACTTTTTTTACCATCAAAATCAGTATTTATCTAATAATTAAATTAATATCTTTTGTATCTTCCCATTTACAATCAGTAAAAAGTGCTAATTCTATTACTATATTTAATTTGAATTTGTCTTATTTTGTTCTTCAAATTGAACAACTGCACTTGCAACTTGATTCCTTAAAATTCGATCATCGATGTCGCATGTATTCCAGTCCATTATTCGACTTTTTTTTTCTGTCCACAGTTTAGACGCCAGGTCACGACCGGGCGACCTCCAAGTCGCAGAACATTACGCAATCGGCGGTGATCTCGGCAAGAGGACGTACTTTCAGGTGGGGGACGGGCACCGCGCCAAATTACGAATCACCAATGTGAGCTTCAGCGATCAGGGCGAGTACAGGTGCCGGGTGGACTTTATAAACTCGCCGACGAGAAATTTCCGGGTCAATCTGACCCTAGTAGGTACGCAAACCAGCCGCCTCTCTCACGTTCTATTATTTTCCGACAAAAATAAACAGCATCGAAAGACTTGTCTCGGGAGTGAAATATTTAACGCGCCGACATCGCGTACGGCAAAGTGTTTTTCCTTGTAACGTAGAGCGGCGCGACCAGGTCGCGCGAAAATACAACGAACTTTGATCGAGCTGGCCGTCCCCGTATGACGGCCTTTTAATTTTTGAAACGCGCGCGCTAATGAAATTCAGTACAAATAAAACGCAGCCGCCGATTTGTCTGTATGAGTAAATAAGGCAAGAGAGCGGAGAACGGTGCGGTAATGGACGGGCGGGGGGGGGGGGTACTTCGCGATGAATAAAAGATCAGCACGGCAATGACCCACTTAAGGCCGCTGAGCTGCGGCATCATAAAAGCCCCCTTAAGACGAGCTCGCGAACAAAATGCATCGCAAAATGTTTGCGTCGATGGGGGAATTACGCTGAATCAATTATTACCGGGGATTCGCGTGTTTTAAGACTTTAATTTCGGGAATATCCGAGACTCAAACCCGCTCGTCAAACATCACGGGCCAACCGACCGACGGCAAATGTAAAAGACGTTGAGTTCTGTGAGTCGCATTATGACCGTTATAAAGATCTTGAAATATTTTCGAGTATGCATGTTTCTTAATGCACGTTTCAATTCTATCTAAGAAAGCACTCGAGTCTAACGTTATTTGGCCAAGTTACACAAAATTCAATTTAATGGGTTTCAAAATGTAGCATTTGCAAGCTCTTGGATTTGATATCAGGTGATTTGTTTTTAAATGACGGCTTAATACGTTTAAAGCAATTAATGTAAATTTAACAAAAGAACGAAACGAAAGATCTTTCAAGTTTTAACTCGAACGAGGGGAAAATACATTAATATAGTACAGAAAAAAATTACTATATTATAAAGTAGGGACAGAGTTGCTCGCATTATTACGTTTATTACGTTTCATGCCGTTTTAGATTATTTTATCTTTGGTAAACGACTAAATTTACTATTTTCACTATTAAATTTTCCTATGTGTGGCTCAGTTACAGCTTATTACAAACATTAATTCGGAACATAAAATGAAATTAACTAAGAATTATATTTAAAAATAATTTAATAAAAAGATATATAATCTTTAAAGAACAGTATTATAATAGCATTCGGATGAATAAAATGTATAAATTATTGTTTCAAATTTCGAACAAAATATCTTTAGCTCTACTTTATAATTTGTTACGGCAATTCTGTTTCCACGTTTTCCAACGTGTTGTTGGGCAAATATTATTTTCTTTTTCTATCGATTGGCTATTATTTGTAAAGGAAATATCGTTCTCGGGGAAACTGATACGGTTAAATGAATCGCACTCTGGCGATCGGGCTGATGATTTTGAATGCACCTGCGATATGTAAGGGACACTTTTCACGCATGCACTGCACGTAGGTAACTGATGATAAATTGACGATCACATTTTACAGAACCGCCGACGAAACCCGTGATTTACGACGCGCAAGGTAGACAAGTCACCGGAGTTGGGGGTCCGTTTTTAGAAGGCTACGATTTGACCCTGCTGTGCCAAGTGTCTGGCGGTAAGTAAACGTTACAAATGAAGATCCGAGGAAAGAAAAAGCTTTAATCAACGATCCCGTTAATTGTGAGTCGTTCTAGTTTGTAGAACGGGCTATGAAATGCTGCGACAATTTTTCTCCTCCCATTCTATAGATTAATCGAAGTTTAATGCGACTAAAGCAGACGCACTAAGAAATTGATTGAAGACGATTGTTGAAACGTACTATATAATAAAGCCGTTAATATTAATGGTATCAAACTGTTGGAAGTATGCGTGTGTGTGTGTGTAAGTTGAATGTAGGACGCGGATTCCATTGCCTTAATTTGGGACAATGGTCCAACTTAGGACAACAGACTGCAGTTCTGTTGGTAAAGCAGAAATTCTACAAGCGTGGGTGCCTTGGCAATAGCAATAATATAGCTCAGCGTTGTAAATAGGTTTAAAACGGAATTAACTTTTGGATCGAATTAGAGCGTTCGTTCTGAAGGAGATTGTCCGATAGAACAGAGTTCAATTAATACAGTAGTTTGCAGAAGATGGCGAGGAGGAAATTGTTTATGAATTTCCCAGATTTGTGGGCGAACGTACAGAAATTCATCTTCTTTCGTAAACTATTTATCTTCTACGTAAATAAAACCGTTGATTTGACTTTCAATTTAATTTAATATTCAATTTCTTTTTTTGTTCTTTCGTCGCACTGAATATAAAGAATTATATAAAAATTATTAAGTCTGCTCGTAACTTTCTTATATCGAGTGAATGAAACAGTAAAAAGAGTAGAATGTCAAATAGTAAAAGTGAAAGAGTGGAAAAAGTGCATAGTGGTTGTGTTATTAGTTAGTCGGGTTATAGAGTGCACATTGTAAATTAATATTTAAAGTTTATATGTTAAGGGATTCGTTCGTCGTTTCGTTCCTCTAGTAAAAATTTAAAAACTTTGAATTTACTGCAGCTTAAAAATATAAAAAAGTATATATATATTAATAAAGTACACAGCAAAAATTACATCGTAAAATTAATTATTTTAGATTTTTATAATCAACGAAATTAATTAATTTTTTTATTTAAACGAAGAGTACAATATTTCATATATTATATTTCTTAACAATATTTACATTTTGAAATATTAACATCAATTAAAGAGTTTTTACCACGAATTATTGATCATTAAAATCCATTATTCATCAATTGCAATTTTTATGAATGTAAACTACATTTCTTTTATATATTTCATCAGTTATTTACGTTTCGTCACTGGGAATATTCAATTTCCTTCAACAAAACAATCGATCACGCAATACTTTCGAGTAACAAGTCATCACAAAATACCTTCATTACCTCAATAACACGAATTCAACCCCGTCTTCCTCCTTCGAACAATTTCTAACACACACATCCTAAATTGCTATTCCCTCGCAATGCTACGTCTATTCTTTTCCTCCTGCAAAAAACGCGAAAATTACATCGCCGACAAGCTCGCGCTAATTTACTCGTCATATATTAATTTGGCTGCACGCGATGGCAATTTAAAAATATCGGCCGGCACTAATGAACTAACCCAGCTGGGCGCCGCGCGCCTCCTCTGGCCAGCGCTTTTTACCCCTCTCTCTGTCCTAAACACACCCGCTCCGGTACGTAGCAGCATTTGTGTATAGCTCGGCGAGCCAACCAAAGGCTTTTGGTACTCGAGGATAAGGATGACTTATGAGATTACGGACCGTGTCTTCCGCGTATTAACCAGCTCAAAAGACGGCAATTCTTCGTGCGCCTAGTGATGAGAGCTCGGGCTTCTTTTCGGCGGTTACGGGAGAAGCAGCCAATGTCAACGAAAATTGGGTTGCTTGCTTTCTAATTTGACAGCAGTTTCGGACGAGACAAAGCGAAGCTCGTCCGAATACAAATAACCAGCCCGCAAAGAACCGTTTGCCTCTTTCCTTCCGCTTTTCCTCGAGCGAGCCACGAAAGCCCGCAGAAACAAAACGAAAGCTCTCATTTTACGTGTCATTGAAAGCGAACGGACAGCGGACGGGACAAAGACGGATTAGCATAGGAATTACCTACTTCCGGGCGTCAAAAAGGCTCGCACCCGGCATCCACGAAATAAGCGATTCGCTCGTTTATCATTCGGCCATACTTTTCAGCCGCCCTCGAATAAAGTACTTGATTAATTCATTGTCTCGAAAATAATGGCGCGACACGGCGACAACAATTGAACCGCGTTCGATTTGCGTCTTTTTGCGGCCCCTCCAATTAGGGAATTAAAGGCAACGCCAAATGATTTTCGCTGCGAATTCTTTCCTCTTTGTACCTTCCTCGACCTCCCCTTTCGGTACGTGCCGTACTTTCAATTGAAAGGTTCGTCGAACCTCAGGAGAAGGAATGCAAATTTCGCGCATATTTAAAGGCCGGAATTGAGGGGGGAAGGGAAATATTGGCTAATTTGGGGCTTCGGTTAAACGTCAGATGTGGATTGATGGTTACGGGATGATCATTCCAATTGTTATCTCCTTATCAGTGTTCGCTGACGGTCTGGTCTCTGATTGATTATCTTTACGACCCAATCGATTGTTATTGTTCCTTTTTATGTCCTTCAAAAAATGAAATTTACCGGGGCCGGTGTTGAAATGTAGTTGTTCGTTGATCGTTACTTCCAGTTACGCGTTAGACGCGGGATATCTTTGAGTACAGTTGGTGGATGATAATTATTGATAAAGTAAAGGTCAAACGGTCCATTCCTGGCCCTCGTAAAATCGTCCTTATTTTTCGCGTCGGTCGCCGCGTATTAAAGTAACGCGGGGCGCTACTTTCATGGGGCTAACTTTTGCGCGATTTCGTTTTATTAATTCAATAAAAAGGATAACGGTATAATATAGCTTCGCCGGCTGTAATATATTCACTGTAACAGGGGCGCGTGCGATTCGAGGTTAACAGTTGAAACTTTTAAATTAAATTCAAAACTTTGACCATTTTGTTTTATCAAAATTGTCGGACAAAAAATGCGGTCGCTCGACAAAATTCGGGGCTTTTGCGTTTTGCGAATTTATCAAAGCCGACGAATGTCGGCTTACGCCGGAATTCGATATTAATCTCCCATAGCGTAATAATACCGCCGCGCAATTACGCGGATAATGTAGTCTTAAATTTGCAGTAAACGAAAATGAGCTCGCGGAAATGATTAATCAATTGTGCGTCGCGACAAATTGGCCGGGGCTGAGGGTGAGTTTCGATGGGCAGAGGGGTCGGGTGGGGGGGGGGGGAGGGG
>JABFPN010005269.1:0-13483 GCA_022817305.1 Leptoteleia sp. ZL-2020 | reverse complement strand
GACAGTGTTTTTTTATTAAAAACTATCGTTAATCGTCCTGGAATGGCGCTCTGGTCCATTTGTAAGTGAAAATTACTTATTTTCCATTAAATGTAATAAAGTTGTGGCATGTGTCACATTCATAAAAATTTTTTTTATTTTTTCTTAATTATTGGACCAGAGCGCCATTCCTTCACTGCTGAGGAGTCATCATTTCAATTATTGTGTCATTTGGTTGAGAAATAACGAAAAATAGTGATTTCTCGTTTTTGATATGACGTTCGCCGCTTGAACTCCACCTTAAGGCCTGCTGTCACAGAGTTAGTGCCTTTTATAATCAAAATTTAATTATTTAATATTTTATGATATAAACACCAGAGCGCCATTCTGTGGACACGGGAGTGTGATCTGTTTCAAAAAAATATTTGCACTGATGAATATTGTCAAAGAATAGTGATTTCTACAATTTTTTGTCGTCTGCTCGAAAGGAAGCAGTAGAAATCACTATTCTTTGAGAATAACCATCAGTGCATATATTTTTGCGATGCAAATTGTACTCCTGTGTCCATAGAATGGCGCTCTGGTCCGTATATCATAAAATATTAAATAATTAAATTTTGATTATAAAAGGCACTAGCTCTGTGAAAGCAGGCCTTAAACATCACCTTAATTCAAATCAAACAGTTACACAAAACAGTTACAAGCCAAACATTTTTTTTATACACTAAAAAAACCATTAAGAATTACTGCACTAGAACCTTAAGGCGAATCCGTTTATACACTGAAAAACAATTGCTATTTAAATCAAATGAAATCTTTTTGGTAGAACTAGACACCTATTTCAAAGAAATAGAACATTGTAGTCATTTTTTAGAGTGTACACTGAAATAACTGCAGTTGGATTTCTATTTACATTAATCAGAATCTATTTATTATAAATAGAAATATTCTTACATTAAGCATTTTAAAAATTCTTTTTTTAATTCGATTTTTTATTAGATTAATTAGATTTTAATAGAAAATTAATTTCTATTAAATAGAATTAAATAGAAAATCCATTAAACATAAGAAGTTTCTATTATTCTATTAAAATCTAATTAACTTCTATTACAGTTTTGTGAGGGTACAGTAATAAAAAAATTAGGTAGTTATTAATAATTATAATTACCTAATTTCGGTAATTAATTAATAGATACCAAAAATTACCATGCAAGCACAGCAAAAATTATGGTAAAACAGCACAATATTTGAAAACTCCATAATTTTTCCTATATTGTACAAATGGCTTCGCTTTATGTTTTCAGCGCAGCAATTCTTAATGGTTTTTATATGTGTATTTTAACATTCAGGAAGAATCAAAGTTATTTTCCAACTGTTTAAATTTGTTTATTGTAAATATGTATGTAAAATTTTCTTTGTTAGAATGTGTAAATAGTTTCCCTTTCCATATACTTAATTCCCTTTCATTACATTTCTTTTATTTTAATGTATAAATAATGGATGTCATGTAAATTGAAATCTAAGAACTATGCTCCATTAAGAAGTATATTCCTAGTGGAAATGATTAGATGAAAAATGCTAAAAAACGATGAAAAACATTGAAAACCTGCTAAAATTGGGACACATTCATTTTCCCAAGGATTTTATCTGTATATTGTATTATAATGTTTCTGTAAATGAACAATATGAAATTACCAACTGCGTACTGAGAATATGTATTCAAGTTGTAAATATTATGATTTTTCATGTTTATTTTTGCAAATTTATGAATACATTATACAGTTTTTGATTGTATTTTTTGTAACATTGCCCATTACGTCCTTAAATTACAAAGAAGGATTACATGAACAATTTTAAATGTTTTCCCTCAGTGCATTTAATCAGAAAATGGGGGCAAAATAAAGTGAAAAGTATTAAGTTACACATTTATAAACATATATTATAATACAGAAAAAAACATTTAACTGAACCAAAAATACCATAAAACGTTATGGTACTGAAAAATAAAACTTTTAAAATACCAAAATGTAAACAAAGTTTGTTTTTGTTTTGTATTTACATTCATTCTTATGCCCTTTGAATGTAAATAAATAATATAATTGTTTTTGTTTCATTAATTTAACCTTCCAAATATTTACAAACATTTTTTTTCTTGTTAAACGCAAAAAAAACGTTTCATTCTTCAGTTCCATAAAAATTTTCCATTTTAAAAATCATCTCTTTTATTTGGTTATCCAACTCTGTTTCATTCTCTCTTTCTCTGTCTCTCTCACAATGAAAGATTTATCTTGAATATAACTCGAGTAAGCATAACTTTTAAAGATAATATTTTTTTACCCTTTATCAATGACACCGAAAACATTTCCAGCTACATCTATCATATTCTACTTGTGAGTCAGCTTAAAGAAATTATTGTTTTGTACGAATATGCGTACAAATTTTACTTAATATTAATTAGTAAAAATTATATAAAATTTGTTGTTAATTGCTATACTTTTATATAAATTTATATGAGTATTTTCAATAGTAACTTTAAATTACTTATAATATTCAATGTTATGTATAACTTTATATATAACTTGGTAAATTTAAATTCTTCCATGTTAAGGATTACATTGGAACAAAGTTATGTAGCTGTATTAAATAATAATATTTCGCAACAATGACAGTATATAAACTACAAGAACAACGTTTCAAAGTACTAAAATATTGAAAAATGAACAACTAATGAATTATATATTATTATATATGCGTCCTAAATTATTGTAACGCAAATTAAAATATAAAAATCAATACTATTTTATTTTTATTTCAATATAATTAATTTTATTTATTTTGTTTTAATTTTTAACACAGTAAATACATATTATTTATACAAAAATAAGAATAAATGGATAAGAGATAGCAAAGATAATTAAATCGAATAGAAATAATATAACAAAACATTTAAAATAACAAAATGTCCCGACAAAAACATTAATTAAACGATTAAAAGCCACGCCCTCGGTGTGACTGTGTTTAAAATTTGGCGCGCGAACGGCGGTAAAGAGTTAGATGGCGGAGCGAGCGCGGATTGGAATCCACCATTACCACAATTCGAGTCCGCACGTAAGGACTGTAGCTGTACAATATTCGGTGTGCCTTTATTTCGCTCACAACTTGTAAGTCGTTTTGTTGGGTGGATCGCGATTAAAGATGAATCCAGTTACTGTGAACAAACTTTTCCACGAGCTCATGGTAATTATAACCGCTTCGACTTTCCCTTCGCTCCATTTAAAACAAATTACCGTTTAACCTTACATTGCTCGGCTCAGTTTTTATATCAACGTTATCATTTTTGCATTGTTTATTTTCCGTTGACGTTGTTGATTAACGTGCCCGGTCCATCGTGCGAAAGAATTTTATATTATAATTTTGTGATATTTTGTGTACGAAGCCGATGTTACAGTTTCTTTGGTCGATATTGTGAAATTGGTATTGGAGTTCGCAAAGTCCTCAAGTTTAGTGCTTTTGTCGAGCAATAAAAAATTGAGCAAAGGGCTAAAAATGGCAATTTAATCTACCCTAATGTATATCCTTATATTATTTGAATATTATTGATATTATTTTCTTTTGTGTCCTTTTTTTTTCTTCTTTTTGGTGTGTTTATTTTTGCAAATGAATATAGATACATTAAACAAATGTGTATGTAACTATTTTTATTTTGTTTAATAAATATTTTGAATTATAGTTACTTCGTTAGTTATTTGCGGGTTTTTAAGTGACTTTGTTAAGATATTTTAGGTTAATTAATTCAAGATTTATTATCACTAATTAATCAGAGGGATATCTGATTTGCATTTTTTTTATCTATTATTTCTTTTTTGCTGTTAAACTTATTATTTACTTATTTTTTTATTCCTTTAAATAATTTGACATTATCTAAATATTAAATTAAACAATTATAATTATATAAGAATGAAATTATTTTTTTTCTTGGAGTAAAAATATAAAAAGGTAAAGTTTGAATTTGAAAGATGAATATTGTTTAATAACAAAGAAATATAGTTTCCGTAAAAATAATGTTTTAATATCTCTTGACAAAATATCTCTGGCATGATAATATTTTCACAAAAATCATTTTTATTTACATTTAAAGATAATAATTGGAGTAGAAAAAAATAATTTCAAATCAAAATTTAATTAAATATTAATAATAGTATCTGCAATGTCAGATATTGTAAAACACGATTATTACAATTAGGCAGTTGGTATTTAATTAATAGTACTCATCAAATTATTTAATGTGCATTTATATTTAATAGTAATTTAATAGGCCTGTTGATTCAACATTGATTACACTAAATGTTAAAAACATATATTTTATTTTTAAAATTATTTAATTATTACAAATTTGTATTTTAATTTGAAAATTATTTAATTATTACAAATTTGTATTTTAATTTGAAAATTATTTAATTATTACAAATTTATTTTTGGTAACATTGTCAAATAAAGTTCATTCTCTTTCATAAAAATTTATAATAAAAATGTTATCATATAGCAAGAAAATAGTATTACTAAATGATCAACCAAAATTTAACTGATACCAAAGTATGTCATATTTATAAATATATCATTATATATTTAAAAATATAATTTTATAAGAATGATATTATTTTTGAAACATGAGACAATATAGTAAGAATTTATTTTAAGCTTACTCCTCAGTACACATACAATAGTCTATTGCTTATTATATTTTTAGTTCTATGAATACTTTGAAAAAAAATTATTCCCAATCATTAACTTTTATTATGCTATCCTTTATACATTATTTGTTAATTTTGATATGTATTTATAACACTAAATTGATGCAAACTAATATGAACCTACATTTCATTCATTATTTTTTATATTTATTGTATATTAAAAGAACCAAATATAATGAATAAAAGTGTATATAAATCTGCTTTAATCATGCACTACTTGATATATTTTGTAACTTAACCCATCCAGCAATTTGAATAATACCAAGTATTGGATTAATGTTCATTTTCGCAATTATTTTAAACAACTATATTTTTCTAGAGTATTTACAGTTCTAAACTTCTTAGAACTGTAAATTTTTCTTACCATTATAAAGCCATTTTTATTTTTTGTTTAATTATTAATAATATTATATCTATTTTTTTAAATGATTATTACGTTAAATAAATTTATAATCGTGATGCGGCGCCACTTTGTTAAAAAAAATCACTCATGTTATTTAAAGTAAGTGACAGTATGCAACTTGGATTTAATAATGTAATACAATTATGCATATAACATTTTCAAATGTAACATTTGACTGTTAGTTAATTGATAGTTAGCTTAAGTGCCTCATAATTGAAAAAACTCCAACATCAGAGTAATAATTAAAGATTAAAAACAATTAAAGCAAATAACACGTTTACTTTTGAATCTCCCCTTTATTTTTTATACGAAAGTAGGCCCTTGTCGAAGTATACTCAAAAATTTCCACATTTCTAATCACGTAAAAATAAATAAGAAAGCAGTCAATGTTTAAATAGTATATAAATTGATCTAGAAAAACAAGATATAATATCTGTTTAACAAAACATTTTCTATACCAGTACATTTGATTTATTATAGACATTTATTTATTTATTTATTATTTTTTTTTAGCGTTGAAAGTGTCAAAGAATTTCATGAAAATAAATTGTAAAATTATATCTTGAATTGGAGTGTTTTGAATTTATCCAAAATTCATTTTATCTAATTTGCAATTTATCCACAATTAATTTTATCCAGACATGCATTATATCCGAAGATCATGTTATTTAAGTTGCAATTTATTAAATTGTCAATCAAATGTTATTTTATCCAAAATGTAATTTTGTCCATTTTGGTTTAATGATAAAATTAATTTATTATAAGACAAACATCTTATTTAAATACTCACCTGTATGCCTTATGTTTTTGACTACACTGAGAGAAAAAAATATCAATTTTTAACGAAAAGTTTAATACTTTGGCATTATACTTACAGAATATCATTATATGGAAAACTAATTGATTAAAATTTGTTAAATTAGTCTATTAAAAATAGTAATTCTATGCAGTTTCATAAAATTTAACAATCTGTTTATTAAATTTTAGTAGACTGTTTAATAACTGATTTATGACCGATATAGGCAATAGATTAGCCAAGCTGATCAACAACATCTAACGGATGAAACAAAGAATAAAAAGTTTGCCAGAAATTAGAATTCAGTTTATTAACAGTATATTACTCCACGAGAAAAAAAGTGGTTTTAAGTTGGTAACCCAAACCAAAGGCGAAGAGTTACCAACCTGGAACCACTTTTGTTCGAGTCGAGTACGATATTTTATTCACCGTGAAAGTGAAATATGTTGGTAGCCCTGCGGGCTGCCAATAGATTTTATTTTTAAGGACGAGTAAAATTTGTAATCGCTGATTTCCTAACTTTTAATATTCTTTTCTCTCCGTGTATAATCAAAGCAGATATTATACATTTTGGATAAAATGAATTTTCGATAAATTGCAATTTAGATAAAATGATTTTCTCATGTATGGATAAAATGAATTTTGAATAAATTCAGAGCACCCCGTTTAATTATACCGCGATGGAATTATATTTGCAATAGAAATGTGCAGATTCTTGATTAGATGATGGGGAAAATAATATATTAAAGAATAAAGACGCGCATTTGAAGAGTCGAGTAGTAGTGATAATGATATCGAAATTGTATGATAATTAAAACAGGCGAAGCGAAAGAAGGGAGCGTCACGGCGACAGCAACAGGCAACCGCTGAGGATCACCGAAGGCACAAGGAAAAGGAAAAGGGCACCGCTGGGAGCACCGAAGGTGCCGCAGGCAGTGAGTCCAGTAATGAAAGCGAAGCTGGCTCAGGCAGCGACACCAGTGAACAATTGAGCTCGGCGCCGCCGCAATCGCGGGCGCGCCATGCGTCCAATTCCAACAACTCTTTAGGAAATGGTTAGTTTTTTGTAGCCAGCAGATGGCGCTGATAAAAAAGGACAATCCGTGTTTCGTTTCACAAATTACTATTCTGTGATTCATGTCTCAAAATAAAATAAAAAAAAAAAGAGGAAAGAAAATTAGCATATATTATATTGCAAAGAATAAATATTTAAAAAAAAAATGATTAAAATGTTAACGATGGAATAGTGCTTTTATAAAACGTTGTTACCAAAATTTAAAACAGAATATTTCCATACATTTAGTGTAGTTTAATAAAGAAAACACAAGTCAGAATCACCACCAGATGGCTTTGAAAATATAATATTAAACTACAGAATGTATTGATAGTGAATTAATGCTTCTATTTACAGTTTATATATTAGTATATTACACACTCCTTCAATTTCTGGTGTATTAAAAATATATTATTTATATTAAGAAAGATAGATTCTCTAGAAACTAGCAAATTTATGATCCATGTAAATATATATATATATAATTTTAATCGTTAATATGAATCACATTAAGGGAATTTAGTGAAGTGAAATTTTACGATTGTTTTCTAAAATTTCAACTCTTATTTATAATGTCTTTATGAAAAATGAAAATGAGGGTAAGTGAAGGCTGCATTTCTTCCTCAGTCATCAACGAATTTAACATATTAGATTGCAAATCAATTAAAAGTACCGCGTTACCCTTATATTATACCCTCATCACGAAAAAAGGAGTGTCTATCGATAAAAAGGAAATAAAATGGAGGCATCGACAGTCAACTCTCATTTATTTGCCAGTATCACTTACTTTAAATAACTTTTTCGAATTGGAAGGGAGACAAAGAGACGGGGAAGTGGCGGGGAGAACAAAGTGGCACCATCTCGCGTTTGAATATATTCAAATAATGAGTTCTCTTTTATATATATCTATATATATACATCGTTTCTATCTCTATCTCTCTCTATCTCCCTTTTATCTGTTACATTTTTTGTTGTTATTGTTGGTGTTTGTTGTTGTTTTTCGTTGTTGGTTTTGGGGTTGAAATAAAGGAGAGTTGAATGTATTTGTTGAGCGTTTGCTTGTCATTGGAATGCTTGATAAAGTTGATAGACACTCTGGGGATAGATGACTTTGGTGTGGCTAAAGGAAGGAAAGTTGTGCTCAAACTTACAGTTTGGTTGAATGAATTGAAATTACAATAAGACCGGATGAAACACCTATAATAATATTATTATTATTATTATTATCAAAGGTACTTTGAAACTTTTATAGATTAATCAGTTAAAGTTAAACTGATTATATTAAACACTTAAATCTTAAACTTCTTACACAAACATTGCTGTAAACTTTATTTCTTAGCGTGTAAATAATATAAATGATATCAGTATATCATATAAGTAATATAAATGTATAGTAATGTAAAGAGAAGGAAAAAATTATTCCAAAATGGATTGAATTTTTTCAACGTTTCAACCCGTAGATAAAGGAATTAATTGCATCGATGTGTGAATTGATTTAGGTGGCAATAAAGAACCAAGGAAGCGGGGCCGAAGACCAAAAACGAAAGTCGGCGATGCGACCGCGGAAGAGCAGCAGCCACCGAGTAAAAAAAAAAAGCGCAAAGAGGAAAACAAGTCGAACAATGCGCCGAGTGGCGAGAGCGCGAAAAGCGACTCCGAGTCCGAAAAATTTAACCCTTTTATCAAGCCCTGCACCTGGCTGTTGAAGCAGACGGGCGACAGCTGGCTGCAGGAGTCGTCGTGCTTCGACGCCGCGCCCCGACTGTTCAAATGCCGCGAGTGTAATTGGCGCCACCACAACGGCAACAAGGACCCACCACCCAATGTTTTCTGTCGGTTTTACGCTTTTCGACGTCTCCGTTACACCAAGTACGGCACAATCGTCTCACCAGGATTTTGCGACCCACATAAGGATGCTTTTGAGGTAATTAGCGGGTTTAACTTTCGGGGTGCTTTGACTTTCTCCAAAATTCAGTTTCATCTAACTTGTAATTTATCAAAAATTCATTTTATCCAGATTTGCATTATATCAAAAAATCATTTTAACTAACTTGCAATTTATTCAAACTTCATTTTATCTAATTTGCATTATAGCAAAGAATCATTTTATATAGCTTGCAATTTATCCAAAACTCATTTCATGTAATTTTATCCAGAAAATGTATTTTCGATAAATTGCAAGTTAGATAAAAAAAAAATTGCAAGTTAAATAAATTAATTTCTGATATGATCCGTTCATTTTGAATGTGGTGTAAGTCCATTTTTAATGTAAATTGAGATATCATGTAATTTGCGACTAATTTGATGTAAGCGTTTAAACAAATTTACATTCTGACAAGTTTTAAAAAGTGGACTTACACCACTTTGAAAATTAATGATCCATATAATGATTGTCTAGATAAAATGAATTTTGGATAAATACAGAGTACCCCTAACTTTTTTTTCCCTTCCACGATTCCATCTGTGACTTTTAAAGTGATGACACAATTTGTTCTATGAATTCATCATGATTGAAAAATACGAGCTTTTTAACACTGAAAATTACTTAAGTTGAACAATTATTGTCGCCTTTGATGAACATTTTATTAATATAATTGTTTCCTTTGTTAAATAAATAATAGGAAGATCTTCGTCTTTGGATGCCAGGGAAACACAATAAAGTCACTGTAAAAATTGGAAAGTCGGATAAAAATGATAAAGATGGCGCTAATGACAAGGAGGTAATGGAACTGGAAACGGCTCACCAATTATTGCGCCAGGTTGGCGATCAATTCTGCGACCTCTATCATCAGGAGAAGGAAGCCGCGCAAGAACACTTAACCGAAGGTATTTTATGTGCAATTTACACTTTATTCAACGCTGCCAATTGCCAATTTAATGGCTCACTCGCATTAGCTAACGCATAAATAACAGTTTGCAATGTATATATTTAATTAATTAAAAATGTTTTTGTATTCTTAATAAAATTAATTTGACAAAGCTTAAATAAATTATACATAACAAACATATTAAAATTAATATAATTAAATATAATACAATACATTGAATAATTTATATACTTGTAAATAGTTTATCTCGGTACATTAATATCAACCAATCACCGATTAAATATACATTGCATGTCACAATCAGTCGCTTATCTGTGGTGGTGTCATCATGTATCAAACAACTTTATATTATTTTATTTTCATTTATTTGAATTTTACTTTGATCCCTTTATTTTACATTATTAAATTAAATTTGAGTTTCTTTTATTTTCTTTATGTTGAATATTTATGATTTGGTTCGCATGGTTTAACGCTTTTTTGCCTTTCGAATATGTATTGTACCTGACAGCTGAAAACGGACTTGTAGACGGAACAGTTGCGTGGAAGCGTGTCGTTACCGGGACCCGAGAGATGTGCGACGTTTGTATGACAACACTCTTTAACTACCATTGGGCGTGTCGTAAGTGCGGCTTCGTCGTTTGCATTGATTGTTACAAGGTAATTAATATTTACTTTTATCAACTAAATGATATTACTTACCAATGAAAAAAAAACTATATAGGTTGCCATATATGCCAACATATATGCGGCATATATTCAGGCATATATTCAGGCATATATGCCACCTATATAACATTTTTTCATGGGTATAATGTACAAGTACCAACATTTGGATTATCTTATTAAATTTTTTTATTAATATTTATATATGTATGAGGAATGATGAATAATTCTTGCATTGATATCAAATGATATTATAATATATGAGCTTTTTAACACTGAACTTATAATTTCAATTCTTTTTTTTTATTCATCAAAATATGTCCCACTATTCGAAAGTAAAATCATTGTGATATTTGTTAGGGACGTAAAAATGGCACCATCAAGGTTTGGGGCGAAAGCAACAGGAATAGCGACAGTTATTCATGGTTGCTGTGTAGAAGTAAACAGGTGCACGAACCCGACAAACTAATCCTCACGCAGATCATCGCTGGGGATAGCTTGAAGCGACTGGGCGAGAAGTTGCACGAGTGCCGCGCTGAGTGGGGCATTCCGCAGCACTGTGGTTGCGAGCTCGTCAAACCCACCACTCCCAATGAAGTACTTATTAAGGCAATCAAGGGCGAGTCAAATGCAATCATGAATGGCAATGTTAAGCAGGTTTGTTTGTTTCTTTTATTTCTTTTTTTTTTTTTTTTTTTTTACATAAGTATTTCTTATGTAAAGTTCAATTGATCAATTTGAAATGTTTATAATAATTTATTTAGTTATTGCATTATCTTGCAAATTTAGTTATCGTTTTATTAATCTTGCGCCCCATGATTTTTATTGCTTTGCGAATTTTGTCAGTGGAAAACGTCGCAACTTTTTACATATACGTTATGCATTTTAATTGGGATAGTACATCGATGGAAATGAGATCTGTTTTTAAACACAGATCATCTTTCATGTTTATTAATGTGGTTCTCCCATTTTTTCTAGTATAGGATAATAGATAAAGGGTTCAAATGTTGCAAAATAAAAAAATAATACTTTCCAATCATTATACTATTTAATCTTCTCGTTCTTGCTGTATTTTATCGAAATACTGGAAATACAAAAGGAAATTAGTTTAATCTCTTCAAGTATAAGTTGCTAAAGTCATACAAAAACTGAGGGGATAAAACTTGAATATTTTTTAAATTCATTTTTCAATAAATAAAAAAAGATGATAATTTAATTTGTAAAATAAATAAATAAGGGAAGTTAAAACCTCAAATTCATTGACCCTTTTTTTTGTTAGGAAAAGCAAGAGAAGGAAGAGAATAACGACAGTGCAGAGAAGACGAACGGCGAGGACAAAAATTCGCCGCTCAACTGGCTGGCAGACGTGGCATTGAAAAACCAGGATAAAAACGAGAGCGGGTCGAGCTCTGATTCGGACGAGGAAGATCGCGATGGCAATTACTCGACCCTTCGCGAATTGCTTATTAGACCGTCAAACAAATCAAACGGCGGTAATGGATCGCGGTCAAACTCACCTATGAACAATTGCAGTAATAACACGAGTTCAAATAATACGAATAACACGTCTAATAACAACAGTAGTGCCAGTACTAAAAGCGGGAAGAAATCCAAGTTGGATACGTTGGATGAGGTTTGTATAACAAGTAATTTGCAATTAAATAATAACAGTTTAGTAATATAACACGGAGTGCTCTGAATTTGCCCAAAATTCGTTTTATCCCGACTTGCATTTTAGCAGAAAATCATTGTACCTAACTTGCAATGTATCGAAAATTTATTATATCAGAAAATCATTTTATCTAACTTACAATTTATCGAAAATACATTTTATTCGGACATCAAATTAATATCCATCATCCATCCACATGAAAACTCATAGAACCGAACGCCGGATATATCTCCGGCATGCCAATAAAATCGCGATCTAATTTTTTCTAATTTTTGGATAAAGTCGAAACGTCGTTCACTAATTAACAGTATTTATTATTTTATCTGTTGTCCAAAAATAACGGTCGAAAAAGAAAAGAAAACATAATTAACAATTAACAGATAGGAAGAAATATTTATTAACAATATAACGAAAAGTTAGTCTAACATAAATGAAATCTTATAGGTAATCTCAAGTGTGATCGGTCACAATACTAAGGAAGCAAAGGACGATTCGTTAGAGGACGATGAGAAGCCAAAGGAGTTGAAGCATTTTGTGCGCAGGTACAAGTGGACGCAGCGCGGTCGGGAACCCCTTCCCATTCGAATCATGACTCTAACCGAGAGCAAGGTCATGTACCCGGACGTGCCACACTCTTGGCTCTGCGATGGCAAATTACTCAAACTCAACGAGCCCAACAATCCAAACAACTACCGACTGTTCCAAGATCAATGGAAGCGCGGTCAGCCCGTCATCGTTTCCGACGTGACGAAGGAACTCAACATGGACCTTTGGCACCCGGACTCCTTCATCCGCGATTTCGGCGACGTGAAGAATGACCTGGTGAACTGTATGACCGGCAATTTGGTACCAAACCAGCCAATGCGCAAATTTTGGGAAGGCTTCGAGCACTTCTCCAAGCGACTCAAGGACGACAAAGGGAACTCGATGCTGCTGAAGCTGAAGGACTGGCCGCCCGCTGAGGATTTCGCTGAGGTGCTGCCATCTAGGTTCGCCGATCTGATGAAGGTGCTGCCTTTGTCACAGTACACGCACAGGAACGGAAACCTGAACCTCGCGAGTCGACTGCCCAACTGCTTTGTCAAGCCGGATCTTGGTCCCAAAATGTATAACGCTTATGGTTCCGCCCTCTATCCCAACAAGGGAACCACGAATTTACATTTGGATATTTCGGACGCGGTTAACGTTATGGTATACGTTGGCATTCCGAAAGATGGCGACAATGATGAACACGTTAAAGGTAATTGTGAGGGATCGCTTTTAGGAACATTAATTTGGAATTAATTTAGAATTGGCACGGCAATTATTTTTTTTTTTTTTTTTTTTTTTTTTTAAAT
>JABFPN010005268.1:0-13484 GCA_022817305.1 Leptoteleia sp. ZL-2020 | reverse complement strand
GTTGACTGAACTCCACCAATATGACTTGACTGAAGAAATATCATACATTTGTTTAAAACTCAGCATGGAGTTGCGCGTATTTAAGTTCACGATGGAGTTGACAGTAGCGAATATCGTTTGATTCAAATCTCTTTTTTTTCAGTGTAGTTCTTGTTTGACAGGTATTAAAAAAGAAGAATTTTATTCGTAAAAATTAAGAATCCATTTTGCTCGAATTCACTTTGTTCGTATTGTAAGGACAATTGTCATAAAATATCATTCCAAGTTCAGTTCTTTTCTTTAAGGGTTTCATTATACCCGAAATGTCCCCTAGTCCCATTGTTCTGGAAATAGCTTACCATTTTTGAGTAGTCTGTTTTGATGACTCTTCTACAATTATATATTTTAGAGTGACTTTTTAAAGTCATAAAAAGGATGAAATATAGATTGACAATTTTATTAAATCATCTATTATTTATCCATATATTTCACTGTTTATTTGCTTGCAATTCACATAAAGAATTAATAATTAAATGCTTTTGGAATTATAAATTGTTTTATCACATTTTTGACGTTTGAATATATTTGAAAATAATCTAAAATCTTTATCATGTAAAATAATAGTGGAAATTTTAAATAAATGTTCCGGTATAACATATTCTTTTTAATTAAAATATCTTTTTTCAATTAAAATATTTTTCATTTTGATATCAAATCTGAATTAAATTCACATGTATCAAAATATATGTATATAATATTCTTCAATCCTTTGCTATATATAGTAAAATTAAACCAAAGCGTGTAATCATTATTTTTTAAACTTTTCTACATATACCGCGTAGAGTTGTATTAAAACTTAAAAAAGTAACAGTAAATATTATTTTTTAAAACTGATCATGTAACATTACACTTTTGAAGGTACAAATATTACTTTTAAGTCCATAATTTATCGCTTTTAACGGTATAAATAATATTTTAACAAATAAATTGTTCAACTTTAACGACGCGCATACACTCAATAAAATGTGCGACATAAATTTACACCGCGATACGCGCAATATAAAGCTTGTAACACCTGTAAAAACGTCAGAAATCGCGTTCTAAACAACCTGAAAACACTGTACGTTACGTAAGCAAAGGTTTCATTAAAGCCGACACCGTCGTCTTTCCTCATTCGAAGATCCTCTAAATGCATATAATTTTCATCGTCACTCAAGTCCGACACTCGAAAACACTTAACGTTTAAAATCGTGACACAGGACATCTCTTTTATTCGTTTTTACGCGCCGCTCGGCTGCATAATAATTATTTTCCACGAAGATACGCAGCTGCAACCATCATTAACGAGCGCCATTGCAACGTCGAGGCCCGGACTTAGCGCGGCATCGAACTTTTTCCGTCAGCAAATAATTAATGTCTTCATGAGGGCACTCGATGCGAGCGGCCATGTCAGTTTTTACGCGCCCCCCCCCCCATCCTTTCCTCCTTCGAAATAAGAAGCGCCGTGTTAATTTTCGGGCGCGCATCGTTTTCTCCTTATCAACCGGTACAATTTTTCGACCAGTCCCTACGACTTTGACAATTTTTTTATCGCGAATTCCACTGGCCGAGTCAATTCCCCGTCTTCAATGAATTCGTCGCACTTTTTCGCGATACTTTTGGGGATAAATAATAAGCGTCCCCAATATTTGCAATACTTCTGCAACGTCTCATGAAATATCTTTGGTAATTTCTCAAAAAAAAAGAGAAAAAAAGAAGAAGAAAACGTAATTTGGCACGGACAAAAACCTTGACTCGAACAAGTGTCTCTATCCTTTCGTAAAACTGCATCATTTTGACACTGGCAACTTCCAATTCGGTATTGTAATCGAAGTAAAGTTTTTGGCAGAAATAATTGTCACCAGCACTGTTTAAATTGGACGCGATGTTTACCGATTTTAACGAGTGGAATAAGTTGTCACTTTGTTTTGCCGCGAGATGCGAGAAACGGCGTCGAAAACGTTGCCGACGGTATTGCAAAGTGGTCGCTGACTGCGGGCAATCTTAATGGGGATCGTTTCTGGATCGCGACTCGGGCACGTGTTGAAAAATTGATGCGCGAAAAAATCGAATATCGCTGATGAATCATTTTCGTGCATATGGCGCTGGGTCCGAGCGCGATGGTGGGGCATTTTTTTTTTGTACCGACAAAAGGGGTGGGGGCTAGGTCGGAACGGTCTTATTGGTGGCCACGTGAGGGGTGGTTTTTAGCTCGAGCTGATCCGAAGAAAAAAGGAGCCGAACACAAAACACTCGTGGCCATGCGAGCGAGCGCAGTCACCCTTGGTTTCGCAGCAAAAAAGCGACGTCTCCAATAATAGAAACGTTACCCTGAACTCATCCATTGAGAACATTCAAAATATCGCGTGCATTGTCAGTGACTAGAATGGACGGAATCCTCGTAGTTTCTCCATTTTCGAACCCGTGGAATCAAATTTCGGGGCTCCCAATGCGCCATCGACGGTCGTCATTCTTTGTTTTCAAAAATTCGGGACGTTTCCCGGCGCTTTTGCCTTTGCGAAAATGTGAACGTCGACCTTCGCAATGACTTACGCTGGAACGAAATAATTATTTATTTAAATTAATGATATTTAATTATTTGACCTGCTCCTTAAATGTAAACTGATAAAAAAGAAATATACATTACTGTTTTTTATACCGGTTAAAGGAATTATTGGGAAAGTGAATATTTTTGCTGTGAAATAATAGTAAACATTAAATATTGTACAATATATTTAAATTCGGAAATAGTAAAAAGTAGTAAACATTTTCGGTGATGTTCCTAAATTAATGTAAAAAGTTTTCAATGATATAATTATATATTATACTTAGATTTTACTCAACATTTATTTAATTACTATTTTCTATTTTTTTCCTAGTAATTTATAATAATTATTTATTTAATGTTAGTCAAACAACAATCACCATAATGACATTTAAAATTACAAATCCAGTGACAATGTAATGGATAATAATTTTATAATCGATCGTGGGTTAAGAACGAATATTTTTTGTTTACATGGATTATCGCAGTTAGGAAAATACAATAGCTATCATTAATATACATTTATATAAAAATGTAAATAAATATTAAAGCATCAAGTGATTGCGATTCACTACATATTCGTGGAGATTGGATTTTAATTTTATATAACGATGACTTATTTATAAAAATAAGGGGGATACACAGAGAGAAGTCTGTCGATAGATATAAAGCTATAAGATAATTGCCCTGTACATTAAAATTTGACTCTACACTGTTCCGCGAGCGATTATAATCGACGCTAAATACACGTCATCACTTCAAGTTGTACTTTTCTTGCCTGCGCTTGAGGATAACATCAAATATTCCCCGCTTGTGGAGCTTTATCATTTTCGTTTGCCATAAGTCCGCGATTGTAATCTAATTGTGTAATGGTTTCGCATTTAAGTAGAACTGTGATGAAAATAAAAATATGTTACCACGGCTGAATTAATTATGATTTAGCGTCGATTAATTATTTGTTGGAACCTTTTAGAGGCAAACAAAATAACAAGTGAAAATGTTATATATAACAAATTTGTTTATGGTCATTTTCCGTGCTAATGACTGCTTAAACGAGGATTTGCAAGCAATCCTTTATCATTAATCATATTTTATCAATGGTTAATTATTTTATCATGGTTCTTACACAACATTGATCATTGATTAATTCTATTCAACTAATTAATTAATCGCTTTATTATATTGCATTGCACATATCTATTTTATGACTTGCACTCGTAAAGCAGCACAAATGTTGCAACTAATTTTAATAAAACATATCTTTGACAATAATAATAATGATGAATAATGGGAAATAAATTTTATTAGTCGTTAACTTTCTTAAAGAACCATGAAAAATAGTTAAAATTCAATTTAATTATATATATAATATAATTCTAATATTATTCTAAAATATGATATACTACGTATGATTATTTAATTATAATCGTTTAAAGTGGTATATTAGTATAATAGTTAATATTTAAAAATCGTTTTTCAGTTTCCCTTTGCATGCTTTCCTCATATACGGACGTCGATACTTTTACCATCATCGATATATTTACCTTATCTAATATCATTACTAATTAAGCGATATACAATTCTCCAAGATCTCAATTTTACAAATTACATCGCGATTAAATAAATATCTCGCGATCAAGACGAATTATTCCCAATAAATCATCGACCAACAAAACTCCCGGCCTTAGATTGACTCGTCAGTGGCATCAACCGATCACTTCCCGATTATTTCCCATCGACGATTAATCAAAATTTACAATCGAGCCGTTATTTATCGCCGGAACCGATCGTTTATAAATTTCCCAACGAGAATTTCACAAACAACTGCATTATAATTAATCCCCCCGCGCAACATATCGCCTAATTAAATTGTCCCGTCGCACGATTGTTGATTGCAAATTCATTGGGGACATTTTGCGTGCACGAGGTTCGATCAACCAAAGTCGCGGCTTCGCGACGTGAACGGTGCAAAATTTGGAAAAGGACGGCGGGGGGTTCGAGGGTTTTTGAGGAAGAGTTGCTATCGATTGTTTCCACCTGACGTGGCCGAACCACGACGGCAATTTGGTTCGGCCGCAAAGGTTTTCGTGCCACCGTTAACCGTAAATAGTCATCCGGGTCGCCTCGGCCCGCAGCGCACAAAGTCTGTCGCAAGCAAAGAGAGACATTAAATTTGCACGAGGAGGCAAGAGCCTGGGCATCATTATGGCGTGACATGCCTCGGCCGTGGGGAGGAGGGGTAGGGGGAGGGGGGGGAGAGTCGGGTGGAACGTGCTTCTTGCTGCCGCGTGATATTGAATTATCGATGGCCATCACATATTTAGGTGCTTGTGCGTTGTCGCCATCGCTCCGTCCGTGCACGTCGGCTTAGCCAACTGAATCGACAGCTCGCGGCACCATTCGTATACCGTAATTTGACTGCGTATACCCGATACGCTTGTCCTACCTTCGACCGCAATATATTGACAACGATATTATCCATGGGAACCCTCCCTTTTAATACTTGTTTTGCAATGCTGCGATGCGCGCAAGACGCGTATTATGACGTGTCTCGTCGTTAAAACGGCGACGAAGCGTCAGGTTCGATCCGCTGATTGATGCTCGTTTCCGCTGATTTTTCCAGCCTCGCTGTTTCGTTCAGGGAAAAGGGCATATTTGTAATTATACACGCGGAACGAAGTTGGGACAATGATTGTTATGCTGTATAACAAGTTTGATGTATTTGTTGTGGTGTTTCAATAAATTGACAGTCGAAAGAGTTCAATAGTTGACCGATGATTCGAATAGTTGACTAAATAACAATGAGTTTGGGTATTCGGTGAAATCATGATACAGGCACCTGTTAAAGAAAGAAGTATTAATGCATCAAGTTAATTGTAAATGTGGTGATATAATTTGTCATCTACAAATCGATGACAATTTTAAAATAATAAAAGTAAAAAAGCAATTTCATATGATAAAATGACAAGAATTATATTACTAAAAAATTGTAGATCGTTTAATAATAATTTTGTATATAAATTTACAATTATCGATCACATTCAAACAAATTATAAAACATTTATTCGCTCATTGAAGAATCTTGAAGTAAAAAATAGAGTTCAGTAAAATTCCAGGAGTAAATGAAACCTAAATAATTCCCACCATAATTAACATTTCTTGAATTAATGTCTGTGACATTTTTCATAAAATTTAGCCAAACAGAGCAAAATGTACTTAAGCTAAATTCAATCAGACCTAAAGGTTGAAAAAGTGAAAAGTTCAAGTTACACGACGAATCGTCTGGTCTTGGGATGGAAAAATAAGAAAGACGAAGCGAGAGCGCTGGGATGGATTTGAGGGAGGGTAAACTCAAGTTTGAAATTTGAGTGAGAAGTTGAGCGATTCGCCGAGGATAGTGTCGATGCACGATCACAATAGTTGCTCGCAGTACAAAGAGCAAGAATCGATTGACGAATAGTCGGGCGCTTTCCGGGGTTTTCGGCTGTGCTCGGCACATTCGCCGCTTGCGAGCGTAATCCGCGGAGCGATTCTGCCGTGCGTCGAATGCGATGCCGGCAGGGGCGGCTGGGGGCGCGCCGATCGACTATTTCTACGTCTCTCCCTTTTCGGCCGTGCCACAGAGGCGGCTTGTTTGGGGGTATATCTGTATATTTCCTAATACTATTAGGTGGTGTTCCATTACGCATTGACAGATGTGCGGACGCGTAGACGCGCACTGTTTGGATTTCCCCGCAGCTGCGCTCTACGCAAACGGAATCAATCGACAGTTTGGCCAAACTCGAAAATCCGCAAGCCGAGGGCCCCCCCCCACTCGCCACCCCCCACCCCTCCCCCGGATGATTTTTCAATAGCTCTACTGACGCGTCCCGCACTCGACCTCTCGATTCGTTTTCATCCAACAAATTCAACACGGAAACACAATCGGCCGTGACACTTCTAAACCAGATTTCCGCCAATTTTTGAGTTCCTTTGTCGAGCAGATCGGAAAAGACTTTTCGATTGATTTAGTTTTTAGACGCTCATTTCCAAGGGGGAGGCTCGCTTCCGTCAATTATGGAAATTTAGGGCTAAACGTGTAATCCGATTATACACTGTGCCGAGAGAACATTGCTTTAAACATCAATGCCACGGCACCTACATCTTCCGTATTACCCTTATAGATAAAGATATCTATATGATAGTGTAATATCTCTGAGATATTATAAGATTATGCGAGGTTAAAGCGTTGGGGTAGTAATTTGTACGAACTTATTTCTTTCTTTATAAGGAAACTATAATTTATAATAAAATAGAAAGCTGTACTATGATTTTTGGATGAAGTTATGATTTCGAGTAAAAACACTTTCGAAATAAAATATAGGAAACTACCCTGGTAGTTTCCTATATAATAATTTGCTGAAAAATGCTAAAAAAATCCAATGTTTGTAGCTTCTCGGCGTTTTTCAACATTTTTCAGCATTCTTTTCAACGAGAGTAGGAAAAGATACAGAAACTCTTCTATAAAAATAACTTCGATTGATTAATTATTAAGTGTATATTAGCTGCGCATCAAATACGAAATATCTTCATGCATTGAAGCTCGCATGAAATATTGCCTAAACAAACGAGGCATTACACTTAATTTGTGCAATAATAAAACGCGGAACGATCGTCATGGTGCAACAATACTTGAACTGCAAATACAAAATACAATGATTTATCTTCGAATAAAAGGGCACCGGCTATAAATAACGGCGAAGACTACGTACCGATCGCTTTTCATCAAGATTATAAATACCGATCCGCGAATTGGTCAAAAGAACTACGATTTTCATCGGGATAAAAAATAAAACTATACCCGATGACATGGCGGGATGAGTCATCGTCATTAAAACAAAGCCATCGGAATCGTTCGATATTTAATTGCAAAGAGGTTGTCGCATCGAGATCCAAAGTATATATTCCCGTAACAATACAACTGTTTCGTATTACGGCGCGTATTAAAAAATTATTAATAACGCAAAGTAGCGCGCACGCGACGAGGGAAAAAAAAAAAAAGAGGAGAAGCTTTGTATTTGCGACCCTCGATACGTTTCTTTTTTTCCCTCGGTGTCACCGTGTTTTTCGCGCAAATGCTGTAAGGCGACCCGAGGCGTTCACCCTTCCAGCGCGGCGGCGTTACGATTTTAAAAAGCGTATTTTATAATTAACCGACTTTAGGTCGGGTTAATTTTATAATTAACGCCGCTCAACGAAATAATTGCTTCGTTGATTTTAATGCCACTGATTGCACAATTTACACCTCGGAAAGGCTGCTGGTTTGTTTTCGTTTGATTTACAATTTTCAAAGGTGCGGGTTTTATGTCGACGCATAGGGATAGGGATATAAAAATGAATTATGTCAATGACAGACTTAATGACAATGTTTTTGATGAAATTTGAAAATAAACTTTGCTGGATAATAATTTTAATGCCACAGCATTAGCCACATTAAATGAAACTGAAAAAAAGAATTGTGAAAAATACTAAATTTTCTAGTAAATGCTGAATATATTTGTCTCGTTTTAAGATATACTACTCGAATCTAGTAATATATGTTGAAAATATTATTATTATTCAATTTCAAGCATATTCTACGAGACTTGCACAGTGATGTTTTACATTGGAAAAGCATATCTGGCGTTTACTATAAAGTTTAGTATTTTTTATCATTCTTTTATCGCAGTGTACGTATGGCTCATGTAGCTGGAAATTATATTAATAATTTGTAAATAATTATACACAATTTTACTATTTTTTTTATTTCTGATAATAAAAGAAAACATAGCTTATCCAATTATACCAAAAAGTTGAATAAAAATGAAATTAAATTTAGAATCAATAAACGACTATCTAAGAAACAACTCTTAAATAAATTTAAGTTTCATTAATAGACAAATTCCTCAATTATTTCTATTTTTTTCTTTTTTTTATATAGTGTTATATACACTATATATAAATGAAGATGAAAAAAAAGAGTTGGTAAATGATTTCTCTGAATCAACTTTTATTAAAATAACCTTTATTACACATTTATCTCCAATTACACGTGGCTGACAGAAAAAAAAAAAGAAACGTTAACCAATTACTTTTAATTAACATCATTGTTCAATATTCCACTCGAGTCCGCCACTTTTTGCCCATTTTTATTGTAATCGATTGGCGGGGCTGAATTAAGAACTGAATACATTCGACGGAGCCACAAATTGACGTAATTCAAATCTGATTTATAAGCGCGCCGCGGTTATATATCACGTTTATTATTCGACTAGTTTAAACACATTATGAATAGGCGTCATATATCTGCACGGAGGTACGCGGGAGATAAACTATATTAGCGAGTCGCGGGCGGATATTTGGCAAAATTACAATAGTCAAGTAATATGATCTTCGAGACTTATCTTTTCTGTTATGCCTCGACGATCGTTGAAATAAAATTCAATGTTTGCTGTCCAAATATTTGCCCGTCGTGTTTTAAATCGCTCGCGATAAATCGGATCGCGAAGAATAATTCTGCGGTATTGCAGTTTTGGCGTCGCAATGAAAACTTTCAACGAACGCGTAAGAAATATTCTCCCTCTTTTTTTTTTCCCCCTTTTTTTTCTTCTTCCCTTCCACGCTATAAGTCTCGCGTTCGAATGACACTCGGCCGGATTTCGCAATATAAAGCGAGCATTAAATGTTGAAGCGATAAGAATTATAACTAAACTACCGGGCAGATAATCTCAGTCACGCGAATGTTGCAACGATAAAGGACTATTTTTGTGCGCGATTGTTTGTCGCAATTTGTCTCGATACGGTTGTGGGAAAAAGTTGAAAGTGCATAGATTGATATTCCATTGTTTTGAATGTTTTATGTTCATCGATTGAAAGTGATTATTATCACAAGTTTGCGTACACTTTATCGTGCCCCGTAAGAGCAGTTAAACCGCGCAACTGTGCTCCGACAGATAAAATGACAAAGGCATAATGTTTCGTGTCCCGGAAGATTAGGTGAGCGATTATGATTAAAGCGTAATCGTCCGGACTACTTATTCCTCCTTTCATTAAACATTAACAAATTGATGGTTAACGGTTTACGGATATTTGGATTGGAGGATTGTTCTACCAGCCAATAAAGGAACGTAATAGATCCAGACTCTGTAAAAATGAAACATATGTATATGGTCCATATATGTTCCAAGAATTTCATTTCAGAAAATAAAAAATTCAAACGATAATAGATATGGTCGATATATGGCATTAAGTGTTATAATATTTTAGCCATATATGCAATGTAATTATATTATATTTTATTTACTATTATATAATAAAATATATATGCAAAATAATTTAGACATATAACATAATAATTTCCTTGTATGGAAATCAATTATTGCCATATATCGACCATACATGGCCATGTATGGATTCAGGAAAAACATAGATGTCCATATATGAATTTTCTATTTCCTTATATGACATAGTTGGTCTCTATATCCATATATGGACCATATACGTTTCATTTTTATTAGGGAAATTATTAGTACTGGCTCAATTAAGAGTCAGTACAAATCTATATTGGAATGATAACACTGGGCTAGTATACAATTTAAAACATTCTTTTAAGGAAAATTTTAATATAATTCTCCAATCCATGATTATGGTTTAGCGATGATTTTTTAAATTGCAACCCTATTCACAATGTCAAACTATCGTTGAGATTCGAGTACCAAGCTGACCTTTTACCTTTACCAACTTAGGATACTTTGTTGTATCAACCAGCTTGTTCAAATTCCAGCTTGGATTGTAATTAAAAGCACATTTTCCTCGACTTGCAGTTTCTTTGACTTTGACTCGTTGCAGTTTCCAGGAGTAAATTTACCTAGTCACAGATTACGCCCGAACGGACGAAACGAACGGTCTTTGGAGCGTTGTAAGCAAAGTCTTTCGGCGACGGTGGCGAGACACCGTCCGGTGGCGCGTACGTAATTACCGAAAGGACATGAAAACTCGCCGGTTTACAGGATCGAAAAATACAAAAATACAAAGTATAGGCAGAAAGAGGAGCGGTATCGGGTCTCGATCTGGGATTCCCACGCGCGGCATCGTCTCGGCTCGTTCGTATTCCGGCTTCACTTTCTCGGCGCGCGTTTTGTGCGCGTACCCCAAGCCCCGGGGGGAAGCGGTAACAGGGGGGATCGGTGGGGGGGGGGACGGTAGCGGAACCGCCGACGTGGAGCGCCGGAGCGGCTTAAGAAATGGCGATGGTTAATTAATGGATCGGCACGCGAGAGTGATCCCAATGGGGTGACCTCATCTCGTTCCGGCCATCGCGGCCGCGCGCTCGTTTGTCTTCGTCTGCGAGCGAGCTCGCGGGCCCCTATTGTGGTCGGCCTGTTTTGTCCCGTCAGTCCGAGCGCGCAATGCGATATCTACGCTTCCTTTTGGTGTACCCCGCGCCTTTGGCCCGTCCCGACGCCGCCATTGCCACTCCACGCACGCACACCAAAGCGAAGCGCCGCGCGCGACTCGGTGTACTCTGCCAGCCGCGCGAGTACCTCACCAGCCGCGCCGTATGAGACGTGCATTTTTTATGCGCCCCAAACGATACTGGCAGCCCCGGACCGGCAAATGCCGTGCTCCAATTTTCTCGCCAATTTTTTAAACTCCCACGTCAATATTTAACGGCGTCTTCGACCACTTCCGGTTTTGCAACTCACCGGTCCATTTTGTCCGTTACAACGTTGGTTATTTAATTGTTTAGTTTTATGATTTGAGGAAAAGAGGATGAAAGGAAATTTGATTGCAAGGATTATGGGTGTGAAAATTGAGTTTAAATTTTGACGAGTAGTTTTTTATTGTTATACTTGGAAAAAGGTTTTGTAAAATTAACCTACCTTCTGTTAAATTTTAGTTCGAATTGGTCACCGATTTTTAGTTAAAATAACTATATAGAGTTAATTCCAGTTTCACAGCGAAGTGTTATTGGTGATGCAACTAGGGTTTGTAGTTACATTTATGTCTGGTTAGATTTTCTTGTCGTGGCAACTCTATATTCTTATAGCAGTAACTAAACTTCTTCCAGCTATTAAATTCTTGTTATCACAACTGCATTTATCTAATGCAGTAATTATTGTAAGCAATCGTAAAACTAATATTAGGCAATGAAATTTAAATATTTTTTTAATGTAGTTATAACGAAAATTAGCCAGGTGATTTTATCACACTATCACACCCTCATTTTGTATATTTTATTAGTACAATAATGCTTAACAGAAATATCAGAAATGGGTTTTTTACCTTAGTTCTGACTCTTTTTTAATTTTTAGTTTATTAATGACTGATGTTTATTAATTCTTTTTTTAATTTCCAGGACCTCAGTATGAAACTTGGGATGCATACGAAGAATTATAAAGTAGCAGTGGATAAATTTACAATGGACACTGGCTGATAAACTGCAGGCTCCTTATCGGTGAGTTTTCATCTCAAATTTCTGCAAAGGCATAATTTTTTGTCAAGTAAATTAAATTTAAACACAAAAATATCGGTAACAGGAAAATAACTAAACCTCCATCATCAGAGTTAACAAAGATTTTCCGCAGAACCTTAAACCTTAACGACTCTTGGAATCCTCGCCCAAGTTTTAGGGCAAAATAACACGGCTTTGGTAATTTGCAAAACTTTTCACAAGCCACAATCAGATAACCCCTCCGTTTCGATTGTGACGACTTATCACGATATTCAAATTAGATCTTTAGATAGGCCGCGATTTTTCACGAAACACGGTGTCCATTGAAATTCGCAAGTTTTCCATAACTTTCCACGCTGCAGGATTTCAGGTCCGCGGTAGTTCCGTAACAAGTTTTACATCGAGTGCCATTGTTTTCTTGCACATCTACATGCGATTCCATCTTGTAGTTAGTTCCAATGGCTAGCTCGATGACCACCACACTCGCAGCGTCACACGGATTACATTACAAATCGATACGATTCCTCCAAACTGGCCATTCCGTCAGCCCACTTTGTTGACCTCCCGTTAGTCAATTTTCCCAAGCTACGGCAGTAAACGCGAGGCGGAAAAATTGAACGCAAAAGGGAACAGGGAATGGATGAAAGGGGCGAGAGAGAGAGAGAGAGGAAGAAAAAAAATTAAGAACAAGGAGAGGACAGGGGTGGGGGTAGGGGAAATGTATCGATTCCATAATCCCATAATGACATAAATTCATTTAAATACCGCACAATGAGAGAAACAGGTACGATCTTCGGCTGGAGATTTGGAGCTATTCATTTTTGTCGGCATGCTAAATTCTAAAGAAGTCTTGAACGGACGGAGAGGGGAGGGAGAGAAGTTTCGAAGGCGAAGAAGACTGACGGGAGAGTTCTTTTGCGATTGACAATGTCTCGCCGTCTTCCTTTTTCTCCTTCTCCGTCTTTCGACTCGGCTGAAACGCCAAAAAGAGGTATGCGAAATAAAAGCAAAGCGCCAAAAGAGCCGAGGTAGATCGAAAGAATAAGGTACACCTCGTGCCCCCGCCACGGCCCGGGGGAGGGCGCGGGGGGGGGGCGAACCTCTGTCGCGCCGCTTTTATATGGGAACAGCCTAATTACTGCCCTATCGACGTAGTTTCTAGGACGTCCAGGGATCGGATTACGAGGCTCTTAATCGCGCGGACGCGTGGATGTCCCACGCCGGAAATAATTTTAAATGATCTTCAGCGTTCCTTGCGACGCACTCGCATCGATGGGAAACTTTTGATCGCGCCGGTTGCGCCGATTCATTAGTTCAAGAGCTTGAGCGCCAAAGGGAAACAAAAAGAAAAGACCTTTCTCTTCCGTGGAAGGCCTTTTCAGTTGGTTATTTTGCTCAAATGTTTATTCGTTTGTTTCTTTTTTTTTTTTTTTTCTTCTTTTTGTGGAA
>JABFPN010005267.1:0-13486 GCA_022817305.1 Leptoteleia sp. ZL-2020 | reverse complement strand
CACAACAACAATTCATATTCAAATGACGTTCACAAAAAAAGCATTAATAAACTCGGTCCTTTCCAGTATAATCATTCCCAGATGAAAATTTTCTTCATCTGGAAACGATTTAAAAAAAAAAAGAACCACTTTTTTTTCTCATTTGCATGACTTTATTGCTACCAATTTAACAGACCGACATCCAAATGTTAAATAAATTAACTGTTTTTTTCCCAATCATTGTAATTTGAGCGAACATCTTCATTTCTTTTTTTTCTTTTGATTGTAACAATTTATGATTATTCAATTTACCATTCGTAGTATAAAAAACGATTTTGTCTGTTTACATTATTGCAGTATCATTAAACTTAAAAAAAAGTGAATTTAAATATACATTATTAATGGCAATGTCTCACTTTTCAGATTAATTTGATATTAACTAGAAGCTAATTAATGGTACGACAAAAAAAATGTTAATACAAGTGAATGAAAACAATTTATTAAATGGAAGAAAACTGGTATTGGATGTGTTCAAAGGGGGGGGGTGGGAGAGTGGGGGGAGGGGGAAGAAACGCATTTGTTTTCAATGATTCAAATCACAGGAATTCTATTATGTCACACGAAATGAACCGAAACTTTGCACCGAAACTAAACGTGCACTGAGAAAAAGTTGGTATTTAAAATTACCATAGCTTCAAACAAATATACATTGTTATATAATTGAACATTGTTATAATTTTTAAAGCGAACTTTATAATCAAATCAATAAATAATGTTATTAGTACTAGAAAAGTAAAAAAAAAAATTCATTTACTGAATAAGCAAGTATTCACTCTTTTTAAAACTACCTTTCCAAGAAGTAAAAATGACTTTTTCAACAAGTTATTATTCACTTTCTGTACGTGGAAGACTTTGGACACAATCAAAAAGTAAATATTTACTTATAATAAGTGAAATTTCACTTATTCAAATTTAGAGAGTAATTGTATAAACATAGATAATATCCCTTTAACCTCAGAAGGTGTGCTAAATTTTATTATAACTTTTTTCTCAGTGTACTTCAGGAGAGAGGGAGAGAGAGAGAGAGAGAAAGAGGAAAAAAGTGACTGATCCCGAGCAAACGTTTGAATTTGAGGAATGCTTTCCTGTTAAATATTCCACGAACGCGCCTTAATCTAGTTTTAGTGCGGTTGAAATCGTGATGGAGTAAACGAGAAAAAAAACATTACTTCACTTCTACAAGTGAAGAAGTGGGATACTCTGAACTTATCCAAAATTCATTATATCCGGACGTGCATTATATCAGAAAATCATTTTATCTAACTTGCAATTAACCGAAAATTCATTTTATCCTAAAATTTATAATATCTGCTTTGATTATGGTGAAAAACATAATGCGTACAGGTGAGTATTCAATCAACATGTTTATCTTATAATAAATTAATTTTACTCATCTTAAAAATAAAATGCATTGGTAGCCCTGCAGGTTACCAACATATTTCATTTTCAAAGAAAGAAAATACTATACTTAACCTGACAAAAAGTGGTTTTAGGTGTAACCCTTCGCCTGCAACCAGGGTTACCAACTTAAAACCACTTTTTACCTCGCGAGGTAATATACTATTAACATTAAACCAAAATGGATAATATTACATTTTGGATAAAACAACATTTGTATAATTTGACGCATTGACAATTTAACGTTTAGAAAAAGACGTTGTGTAAATTGCAAATTAGATTTTAAAATGATTTTCTGATATAATGCAAGTCTGGATAAAATGAATATTGGATAAATTGCAAGTTAGATAAAATGATTATCTGCTATAACGCAAGTCTGGATAAAATGAATGTTGGATAAATTGCAAGTTAGGTAAAAAATGATTATCTGCTATAACGCAAGTCTGGATTAAATGAATTTTGGATAAATTGCAAGTTAGATAAAATGATTATCTGCTATAACGCAAGTCTGGATAAAATGAATTTTGGATAAATTGCAAGTTAGATAAAATGATTTTCTGTTATAACGCAAGTCTGGATAAAATGAATTTTGGATAAATTGCAAGTAAGATAAAATGATTTTCTGATATAACGCAAGTCTGGATAAAATGAATTTTGGATAAATCCAAAGCACTCGGAAAGAAGTCGCAGCTGCAAATCAATAATCTCGTTACGCTTAAGACAGAATTCCTGCTCTTTTGTCGTCCCATTCTCTCGCGGAAGAAGCCAACCCGAGGTCATTAATGATGCACGAGAAACGCAACACAATGCACGAGGCTCCGTGGGATAATGGAAAGCAACGTACTTGTAACTGTTATCCAATTGTTCGCAATCGCAAGGTCAAGCCAAAAGCAGATTCTTCTCCCTCCGTTTTCTTTCTACTTAAAATTATGGCACTAATTATCGCACGGTGATTTAATAAGTGTAATAAAACGAAGAAATGAGAAGAGCAAATAAACTGAGCTTTCTCAGGAGTTACAATAACTTTACCTTTATTTATTTTATTTATTCTTTTTTAATATATCGGATTGGATGTAATTTAACTCTGATACAATATTAAAAATGTTTGGGTATTAACGGGAACAAGTTTGTATACAAAATATTGTCACACAACAACAACTCCAAAGGCACAAAGAATGCCTTTTATGAATGTGTTTACCGTCGTCTTGAACTTGATAATAATCAGACAATTGTGACAATAAAAACACTGAAAAGTATTTCGATTCATTGGTAAAAGAAAAGTTACAAAGAACAATATCACTAAATCGTTGCGTGAGTCATTAAATGTCAGGGAATCATTTGCCAAAATGTTACAATTTAAATAACATTATCCGCCACGACATTAACTTTTAATAGCAACAAGTTCAATTGCTTTATCTGATCCAATTACCATGCCATTACTGGTTCGGACTTTATTTTCCATCTTTTTCATTAAATGCACGCGGTAGAAAAAAGGTTCGTTAATTTCGCCTATAAACAATTGTAACAGGCGAATGATGTAACGACATTCAAAACAAAGATTATCACGTATCAATTTGAATTAAAATATATTTATATCACTTTGAATTCAACACGCTGTGCCGAGTTCCAATCCCTTATCTTATTTTAGGAGTGATAAGTCAATGTCGATATATATATTTATGAAATACATTTTGTAACTCGAGTTGCAAAAATATGATAGCTCGCTGGAAATTGTCAGGTTTAGTTACAGTTTCATTTCAGTATGCTACTTTTATTTCAAGGGAATATAAAATTTATTTTCTTTTATATTTCCTCGATATATTTATACACGACAGAAAAGAAATATATTATATTATGTATTAATTTTCAAAATATACAGCTGCTGCTTGAAAATTACCATATATTTAACATGTTGCAATAATATTACATTTAATATCTATTAAACATTGTTAATGTGCATTAGTTGTTTCAGTTTTGTTCCATTTCATTAAATTACACTTTAAATCAAATAATTTTTCGTCACTCGGGGAATGAGAAACGTCACTTTTGTCGAAACTCCTTAGGGAGGGAAATGGCATTTCCTTTCCCTCGTGACGAAAAGCATTTTTTCTCATTCTAATGTTTTAATAATGAATTTCATCAGAATGCATTAAAAGTATAAATTAAAATATGTTATTACTGATAGATAATAATTTTAAATTAAAATTTATTCATAATTCTTGAGATGTATTTAAATATTTAACTTGTTTAATTCTTATATGGGATCGATTGATGTACAGCTTGAGATAATCTATACGTATTCAATGTAAAAATAATTTTTAACTTTGTTCTAATGCATTCAGTGTTTATTTTTGCCATTACAATTCTTATATGCATTTAAAATGTCATTTTTAATGTAATAACTAGATAATTTAATTTTCATTTAAAAATTGTCAAATTTCTTTATCCTTTTTTTTAAAAATAACCAAGTATTTGTCAGATTATTTAAATAACCGTTTTACAATGTATTAGTGCTTATCAGATACTTTTATGACTTATTTTTTATAATCTTAAATTATATACATTTTATAGCTTTCTTTCCTGGTGAAATTCTTTATCATTTATCTTTGTATCCATTTTTAACAAAGTTGTTTATTGGTTAAATTCTTACAACAGTTAATAAACTGTTATTTTATTATTATTATTATATATTATATTATAAAATATATATATAATAAAATAATACTGGAATACCAATATGCAATTACTCATTAAATATAATCATACTTTTTTCTCAATACTCAATTTTTTATAAGAAAATTTGTCTTACTTTTGACAATATACAATTATACGTCATTAATTTCATAAAATTGCTGTTAATTTTCAGTTCATAAATATATACTCAATCTTTCTATAAAACGTTTCCATCCAAAAAAAACTGCTCTACAATTTTAAGTTTATTTCTTTCAGTTAAATTAAAAATCCTAATTTTCCCCGCCAATTTTCCATGCATTTTTATTTTCATTTTTTTTATGTATTATTTATTGCGATACAAAAGAATGTGCAAAGTGTGAAAACGTTACGATAAAGGTTCTACACTTTTATCTTGAGAATGAGTCCGCTTTCTTTGTCGCTCTGATTAGGTGAAATATAGAAACATTATAACCGGCGTTCCATCGTCACTTGGTAACTGCTGACGAGTGTGCCACGTACTCAGATGTTTTCACTGTTGCCTTATGAGTGTACTCGTCAAGTATTTTTGGTCTTTCCACGTTTGGGGTCGAATAAATACGTTCATTGCCGTAAAGTCATTAGTGTTCTTAAACGTCCAATATCTGTTATTTTTTAAGCAATCGAGACGCCGATAAAAAGTGACACCAAATTGGTATAAATAAAGAATTTAATTGATAGGTTAGGTTTTCATTCGCTGCAATTATTTTTACATTCCTGTTTTTCATTGTTAAAAGTTTTGGCATGTTCCAGTTTGGGCAATTTTTTCAATTAAAAAAAAAGACAACTCGGTTCATATAAGTGAATCTTTTTTTAACCTAAAAAATTGTTACAGTTGAAAAACATGCAACTTAATTCAAGTATAATTTACGGCCATGTTTCAACATTAATTGTCACTATTAAAAATCTTTTTCTGACTTATTCAAATTTATATCTTTGTCTCACTAGCTCAGTATTAACAGTTAATTTCGTAACGTTACTTATATCATTAATTAATAGAACAATAATAACTTTATACAGTTCCCATAAAAGTTTGGAGAATTTACTTTACATCTTTCTTTCTTCTTCTTTTCACAATTAAAATTTATCTGCCATAAATTTGTTGAAATTAAAAAAAAAAGTCCTAATCTCTCCGTGACATACATTTTTCCTTCGTTCCCCATACTACTCGCTTAAATTTAATGTAATCCCATACAAATGGATGAAAACGACACTATTATTTATCGAACAAAAACGTGGACAAAGTCGTAAAATTACCTGATATTCTCTACCATCGATATAACCCCATTGATTCCACATTAAGAACACTTTCACTAAAAACCACAAGTAGAGTTAAAAATCACAGCCATCGGCACTTATTCCTATCCTTCGGCACACTATATATCGAAGCCGAAAAACTGCCGCACAATGCAATCCAGTAACAATTTCGGTTATTAACATAAGATGCGCGCGAAAAAGCAGAGAAACCGACGGAGACAAAGAAAGGGGGAGTAAGAAGGAGTGAGAGTAAAAACAAGAGAGAGAAAGGGAGTGAGAGGGAGGATAAGAAAAAGAAAAAGAGGGAAAAGAGAAACGAAGGCCACAAAGCGGCGAGAAAATGGCGAGAGGCAGAGTTGTCGATTTAACTGGCGGGCAGGAACTGACGCGAACGTTACAGCCAAAGGAGGCAGGTAGCCTCGTGGAAAGGCCGCCGTTACGTGCGCGCACCGAAAACGATTCCTCTTGATACAAGTACGGGCCGCTCGGCTCCGTGGTGTTTACTACGGATTTTTCGGTACAATCCTTGCGCGATACACTTTTCCCCATTGTTACACGCTTCGTCCTTGTTTACTTTCCCCCTCCATCCTCCCCTCCACCTCTGACCGGAGATGCCCGTTTCGGCGTCTAATTTGTTTTTGTTTTCATTCTCCCCCGTTCCCCTCGCGTAAATGTTTCCAAGAATTCTGTTTTCGCGGGCAAGTTTACGGAGGGCAAATAATATTGTATTGTAGGGTGTAAACAAATGAGGATATAATTTTATGAATTTAGATAAATAATAACCTTTTTAACGTAATGCCGTAATATCGTAGATTAGGCTATTCTTTTGTTTTTATTAAAAATATTTAGAAGTAACCGATATATGTATGCTTCCAACCATTTTCTTTATTATATTATAGAAACAACTGAATGTTTCTTGTTACTTTTAACGCGATGCCGTAAGCGTTAATTACTAGATTAGGGCGTTCTTCGTTTTTATTAAAATATATAAGAATTAATTCATATACTTAGTTTTAGCACATTTTTTCAATTTGGAAGATTATTTAACGTTGAAGTAACTGAAAGTTTGTCATCAATTTTATGCGAATTTCTTGAACGCGTTTTTGAGATGATAAAAAAACGCGTTCAAGAAATTCGCTTAAAACTGAGTTAAAAATTCTGTTTTTGTAATTGAATTAAATTTTCCCATGCCTAAAGAATGTGCTAAAACTTTTGTTAAGCATTAAATCAACATTTTTAAAATAATATTTACAAAAACACTAACTCCGTGGCAGCAGGCTTACAACATCACCTTAAGCAAGTTTATGAAACGCATTCTGTTAATTCGCTTAAAATTGGTTTTAATATTCCAGTTTTGTATTTGATTTAAATTCTCCTATAGCTAAAAAATGTGCTGAATCTATTGTCAAGCAACACTTTCAAAATAATAATTACAAAAACATTAACTTCGCGGCGGCATACTTACTGCATCACATTAATGATGCGCTTGTTGTTTATTATATCTCTCTTTTCCGTTGGAGTTTAAAATTCGAGTTTTCAAATATATGTAAATACATAGGTATAATGTAATTGTGTTTATTTTTTTCCCCTGATTTAGTTATTTGTACTGATAGAATATCAGTGTTAATGTTTCCTTTTGAATAATTTGATTTTCTAATTTAATTAATCTAATTTTTAAAGTGGAATGAATAACATGTTGATCATAGATTTTTTATATATTTCACTTTAATGTTAATTGCTTCTTTGTAATTGAAGTGAAATGTCAGTGCTATTACACGGGGAAAAATATGTGTGCCAAATTTATTGGTTTTCATATGTTAATTTTACAATTGAATGTTTGTTAACACAACATTGTTTGGCATTTTTACAATTAAATTATTCTGTAAAAATTAAAAATACAATAATTTAGTAATAAGCGACTGATATTTCACTTTGACCGACAGAGATACAATTTTTATATTTTTCATCCTTTTTGTATGAATATATTAAGTACAACTAATCAATTATTTAAAGTATACTTGATTTTTTTTTTTCATTTTACGTCCAACTTGCTTACGTGAAAAATTATAAATAAAGCATGGAAAAGCAAGAACGATTGTTTGATATCATGCATTTAAACAAGTGAATTTCATGTGACTAATATTTTCAATAAAGTAGACTAATATTCATTATAAAATTAGAATCCATGTTAATTCGTTTATGCTTTAATTAATGTTTGGGCCATTTATTTTTTGTCTTGTACGTGTTTCAATGTATTATTGTTATGCTTACAACCAAGATATTTTAACCCTTTATGAAATTCATTATAAATGCATTAAAGGTGTTTTTTACTCAAACTGAAATAGTTATCAAATTGCTTCTAAATATAATGACTTAAATTATTAATGAACGTGAAATAATTTTGTGCTGAGAGAAAAAAGAAAATAAAAAACTGGAAAGTCAGGCGTAACATTTTTGTCGCTTAAGCTCTTTCTCTTATAAATAATGTTGGAATTAGATCTATCTCCCGCAGACACTTTGGCTTTCTAGTGTTAATGGATTAGTTTAAATTAACTGTATACTGTAATCAAATTTATAGTTTGATATATGGGTATTGTAATTTGGATTATGACTTTTGGTTACCCTGGTATTTAACAAGAAGTAATTTTATTGGCATTACAAATAGGCGAAAATTTTATTACGCTTCTATTTGAAATTCCGTGTAGGTACACACAGATGCATAAGTATAAACAAATAAGGTGAAAATATCGTATAATAATACAATGTAGTTTTGGACACTGAGTGGACAAAAGCCGCATAGATACTTGTAGAAACAATCCCATATGGATCTATAAAACTTTTTCAACAGGGTACTATTGTAATAAATATATATTAGAAAATATAAAATATGAAAATCTCTTTTGACTCGAGTAACTCCCTTGTTGAAGTCCCTCTTGTTGGGATTATATTGTCATCTTGTTGGGAGAGTGGACGGAAATTATTTATAGAATTAGTGTTATAATTTGAAATATAATTTTGCTATGAATATTTATTTATAAAATGAATGTATGTAAAACTGCTCTAGTAAAAGTGAAACATATATGACACATAAATGCATACATATATGGTAACCTATATAAAAATTTTTTCATGGGCGGTTTTTACCAAATTTGATATGCATATTCAGTAGGTCTGAGAATCGGTTAATATGTTTTTCATAGACCTAAATAAAAAAAAATGGCAAAACAACGTTTGCCAGGCCAACTAGTACATATATATATGGCATTAATTGATATTAGTATATTACTTCACGAGGAAAAAAGTGGTTTTATACATTTTATTTTTAAGGGCAGTAAAATATTTTAGCCGTACACGTTTCTAATAATTTCCTTATATTGAAATCAATATTAAATGAAAACATATCAGCCATATATGACCATATATGAATTAAGAAAAACATTTACATCCATATATGTTTTATTTCAACTAAATAAATTTTTATCAAAAGTTTGGTATATAATTTTCTATCAAATTCTTATAAAAAACTAAAATTTTTTACCAAATTTTTAGTAAAAATTTCTATTGCTCCGTGCACCCATCAAAGTTGGACACACTGCTCTCAATAAGGGAGTACTTCCGGTCCCGAAAATTCCCAACAAGGGAGACTCGAGTGTATTTAACATTTTACACAACACACTCCGGGAATATTTATATTATACTCGTCAACATCAATATTTTTTTTTATTATAATTATCGTCATCATCATTATAATAGATTTTTAAGTTAACGGATAACAATAAATAAATGAAAAATAAAAGAAATAATTATGGTACGTTATTATAATAATTATGCTTGTTTTTAATAATAAAGTCATTAAATGTTAGTGCAATTTATATCTATTTTTGTCCGGTAACCATTATTGCTATACGATTCTTACCACTACCTAAGGCAATACAATATATTACACGAAATATCAACGATAAATAATACCCGAGGTATTATATAAACACAGAAATTTTGATTGCAACCGTTTTTCTCGCTTGTTTTCTTTACTTCTGATTTTAGTATTTCAGCCTCGATCATTTAATCTAATGATCGCATTAATGTTGTCATTAATAGTACGAATTATATTATCATTACTTATTTGTTTATATTCACCAGTCAGTCAGTAATTATGTGTTAGAATGAATTGGTATCTAATTGAATTATTCATTAGTACGAGATGTGATTAGAGGAATGTATTTAAATGAAAAGCAAATCAATGTAAAAAGTGTCCGAAACTTTTGTTTACTATTTACTGTTGAAATCTCAGCAGATGAAACGTTTTAATTTTTAATAAACAATATAATTTATATAGTGTTTACTATAAAATTGTAAACATTGGTTATTTTTTAACATTTATCATGTATTGATAATTAAGATGAATAATAAAATTGCGCTTAGTGGTGATTTTTGGAACTAATGAAAACAATGGAAAGTCAACGAAAAATGTGTGACCGCACTGAAGTAAGTTACAACAAATATTATTATGTTTTGTAAGAGCATTAACGTAGAGTTATATCGTGAATCATTATTACCCGGCAAAAAAAATATGAGTAAATATTTTAAAATTTGTAATATACTAGTAGTTAATAAATTTTATATATCTTGCCCTCTTTTGACTGTTATTTTATTGAAATACCACATCGGTATGTTTCACACCAGCATCGTTGTAGAGTATAGTAAATTTTTTTATAACTTTTTTTTAACGAAAAGTCATCGAAACTTTGCCAATAATAGATACATTTTATATCATTGATAATTATAATTTTATAACTTGTCTACTTTATGTGATGATCATAAAAATTAGATTTGATAAATTAATGTTTGCGTAATTTAATGACTGATGATTATCTTATTTTTTTTTTTCTGGAATACCATTATCCTATTTTCCCAAACCCAAAGGTCTGCCTTATTTTTCAAGGTCAAGATTATAAAAGTCAAAGAGACAAATCCATCAGTTTGACAATGAAGAATTATCTTTTAATTCAGCTGTTGTATTTCCCTTGCTTCCTTAACCGAAAGTGATTTTTTGCCTCTAATGAATAAATTGTATTATCAAATTATAAGTCTTTATTTTTACTGTTAGAAGCATTTATTTATATGCGGAAAATATGGGACACATACGGGATGTATATGGGGCATATATAAAATATATATATGGGGAATATATAGGATATATTTAGGGGCATATACGTGGTATATATGGATCATATATGAGACATGCATTAAGTTATATATATATATATATAGGGGCATCGTTTATGCTTCGTATATGCCAAACATATGTTGCATACATAAACTTTTGCATGGATTCATATTTTATTTTATATTTTATACATGATTTTTTTATATTTTAACACGACTATATTGAACTGTTTTACATACAATATTTTAAATATTAACATCTTAAAATCTTCGCCGTTTCCGTTTTCGTCTCTGATATTAAAATCCGGTAATTGCCAACCGTTGGTAAAATGTACATAAATATTTATTACAATTAATGTATACAAAAAAGAGAAATAAAAGAAAACAGAAAAATATGAAAAAAAAAAGAATTCAGAACCAGTGCAAGTATAAAGAATGCAAGTTGTAGGCCCGCAGTATCAGCCGGCTTTGTGTACACGGCGTGACTCATTGGTGAGGGGGAGGGGGGAGGGGGAGGGGACGGGGGAGATGATTTCAGGGCGCTTTAAAGGGAATCCGGCGTGTAGAATAAGAAAAGGACAAATAAGAAGAGGAGAGGGGTCGGGGAGCGGGGTCGCGTAGGGGAAGGGGGGGGGGGAATGATCGATAAGCATTCCAGCACCTGCCCTTTGTGCCGGGCACCAATCCGAACGGACCTGCCGGTACCCCGGGGCTCACTCACCAAGCCACGTGCACTCCTGCCGTACGTGTGATTATACACGCTAATAGACCGGCCAACATTAATCAAATTACACTCGTCAATTTCTCTTTTCCGTCCAATATAATCGAGCTTCCGTGCAACGGCAAATTTTCTCGTATAATTGATACGGGGGGCGGGGGGGGGGTATTATCAAATATTTTAACGTTGAACTGATATTTGTTTACAGCGGATTTACGACAAGGGGAAACAATTGAAAACTAATAATACGCCGAGGGAAATTTATTAGTGGCTTATAAACGCGAGATAATGCTCGCGAGGTATTGTTTTGTCATCATCGTTAAAATAAAATGTCGCGGAAATGTATCCCGGTAAAAACGAAACATATATGGTCGATATAGGTTCTGACAATTTCGAAAAACGAAGCGAAACTTTTATATATGGACATATATGTTTTTTCTTAATTCATATATGGTCATATCCGGTTATATATTGTCGATATATGGTAGTAATTGATTTCCATATAAGGAAATAATTAAATGCATATATGGCTGAAATGTTATATCAATTATTACCATGTATCGACAATATATGACCATATATGAATTGAAAAACATTTACGTCCATATATGTTCCATTTTTACTAAGGCAATTTATACCATAAGTTTGGTATATTTGGAAAGTAAAAAATCGATATAAAGGCATTTACGATTTTTCTTAATTCATATATGACCATATATAGTTGATATATGGTTATAATTGATTTCAATATAAGGAAATTGTTAAAATCATATACGCCAAAAATTTTATATCAATTATTGTCATATAAAAACCACATACAGCCATATATAGTTTTTTTTTTTTAATTCATATATGGCCATATATTGTTGATATATGATAATAATTGATTTCAATATGAGGAAGTTATTAAAAGAATATATGGAAAGAATATTATATCAATTATTGCCATATATCGACGATATATATCCATATGTGGTCATGTATGGATTAAGAAGAAACATATGTTCATATATAATTTTTTGTTTCCTTATATGAAATTGTTAAAATATATATGGGCCATATATAATTCATTTTTACCAGGGCACATGATTTCTTTTAAACTGACAATCAAATATCTTTGTTTTTGGGGGTCAATTTTACTCTTCTTTTCAACAAGTAAGTTGGCGCATGCGCACGTACGATTAGTCCTACTCACTAATAACGAGAGGTTACAAAATAAGACAGCTGTCTTTAACGGTAAATAACGTACAAACAACAAGGCTCGTATTCTCCATCAGGTAAAGTTAGAACGCGAAAGGTTAAAATTGTACTGTGTACTTCAGTTAATTTGAAAATTTCAACGCTATCCTAATTATGTTGCAATAATAAAGTTAAGCGATTAAGAACAATGGTAGCTGTCATCAGAAATAATTGAATTTGACGAAATTGAATTGTATTACAGTTAAAGAATGGTCAAGTTTTTATTAGAAAGAAAAAAAAACTTGAGTTAACTAGGGCGTAAAACTGCTGTAAATATAACGGATGAATTTTCCAGCTTGTTTTGTTTTATATTTGCTCCCAAGTTGGTTTGTAATATAATAGAATTTAAGCTTTACGACTTGTGTTTCATTAAAATAATAAGGAAAAGAGTAAGCTTTTGATAATTGTAATATTAATGTTGCTCTCGGGTGATTCATCTTCATGTTAAAAAGCTTTATTTCCTGCGAACAATAGAGAAAAATAACAATCTTTTAATCCTTACTTTTATTATGTTTCGCTTTTCTCACAAGATATAGAGCCATCAATTTAAAATAAACAAAAATGAAATGTTATCATTTCTTTTTTATAATTTCTTTTTTGTAGTGTAAATATAAAAGTAATCTGTGATAATCAAAACGAACAGTAGTTGTCGACGCCAAGATAAGCAGAGAGATATAAAATTTATATGAAAATCATATGTAAACAATATGAAAATGAAGGAGTCCCCTTGTGGAAATTTATTGTCTGCAAAAGTCCGCAAATGTCTGAAAAAGTTTCTCCAAACAGTCTACAAATGTCTGCAAAAATGTCTGCAAAAGTCAGCAGTCTCAATTTTGATATCTTCTCAGACAGTTGCAGACTTTTTCAGACACCGCAAGAATTTTCTAATTATATGCGAATTTTCGCATATATGCGAACATTTTTCAGTTATTTAGAAAATTCTTGCGGTGTCTGAAAAAG
>JABFPN010005266.1:0-13486 GCA_022817305.1 Leptoteleia sp. ZL-2020 | reverse complement strand
CCACTATGGCTCGACTGTGGCTCCTGGCCACATCCCACAGTCGATCCATTGCGGCAACATGTGTGGCTTATTGTGGCCAAGACTGTGGGCTCCCGCATGCCACAGTCTTAGCCACAGTGCTGCCATAGACTCTGCCACAATGTTTTTTCCACGCGGGAAAGTGATTTATAAATAATTAATTTGAATATATCTTTATGATAATTGAGCTTGGTATATCTTATTTCTGAATTTTAATTTTAATTATACAATCAATAGCTCAGTTCTCATACTCTGTTGAACATATAAAAAGTTTAAATTAGACGCATTAATAAAGGAAATAATCCAATATTAAAAGTGCAAATTATTAAAGACTACTTAGTAGATATTAATAGGATCATCAATATTTAATAGATAAGTTCGCAAAAATGTATATTGAAATTCAATTTCATTATCGGAATTGATAATTTTTTTTATGCCACTTCTTTCAGCTATTAAGATTCTGATTGAATTTTAAAAGCGATTATAAGTGGTTTTTAATAATTACTTTAAACATAAATAATACTAAACAAGTATATTCGTCAACTGCAATAATAAAATTTCATTAATACGGAGGTAAAGTACGTAATTTTAAATTCTTTAATAACGCATGTAATCTTATTTTGCAGTAACATAGCGAAAGTGCAGAACAAAAGATTAATTCGTTTTTTGTTTTATAACAAAGGAATCCCAGCTCTTTTCATTTTTCGTGCGTATTTTATTGCGCGATTATTGATCGCGCAACAACGACGATTTCAAAGTTATTGTTTTCAGTATGCTCCACAATCGTAGTTTCACAGCCAAAATTATATGCACAAGCAACTATAGATTTAAATCGAAAGCACATTGAAACAATACGATCAAAGGTACAGCATATAAATAACATTTAGCTTCTATATTTTGGTATTGTTTATAATTATATATGTAATCCAAATAAATTTCGGTAATATTAATTAATAATTTGTTTATATGTTTCAATTTGCAATGTGTACACGTTGATGTAATAATAAATTCAATTCGTTTGTTGTTATCACAGTTATAAATACTAATACCCGCGAAGTATCTAATTTAATTTCAATTCGTATCTTTTTTAATACTTAAATTCATTCCCAGTATTAATATCATATTGAAATTAATGGAAGTTATCAAAACTATGCCCTTTTGTATACAATAAATTTTGGTGTGAATTTAAATTTACATATCTTCTTAATATTATTATAAATTTATACAATAATATATATTTTTGCATTATTAAATGTAAAATCATTATAATTCTTGTATTACATATTTAAATTTACTTTATCCATGTATTTTAAATGCGTATTTATAAATGCATACAATTCCTTTTAAGTAATTGCAAAAATTATTTATGTCGTATTGTTATTTTATTTTTTTATTATCAGCTAAATTGAACCAAATCATAGAAAAAGCGAAAACAATTATTGAACGAACCAATGAATAAAGAATTAAACTAACATTTACGGTTCGTCAGTTTATTTTTATTTATTTTGTTTTTGCCTTCATTTCACTAATGAAGATTGTAATTTTTTCAAAAATTTTGCTTCAGTTCACGTGCCATTTGTCGCTTCTTTATAGATATTAAACTAAGAGCAAATCTGTTATGTTTTGTATTTGCAAAGTACACAACAACTTAAGCCTTTCAAAACATATCTTATGAAAGCTTGTGTCTGACACATTTTGCAGTTTGTATAAGTAAAACAAGGGAAAATTAACTATCCTATATTTTAATAGAAAACCTGCTAATGTTTAATAAACTTGATTAATAAAACTTAATAAAATCTTTATTAGATTTAATATAAATGTTGTTTAACGTAAATGAATAATCAAATTTGAAGAGCAATTATAAAACAGTCTGATAAAAGAGGTAACGTAATGCTAAAAGATAGCCTTACTCGTACTAAAAATGTTGGAAATGAGTTTGATGCTTTGACAAGATATTTATAAAATAATCGATTTATTTCTTTTACATATTATAAACAGCATTTCAGTAATTCTTAAATTACTTGTTTAATAAAAACTACGATAACAGAAATACTAAAAAATTATTATGTAAGTATTAAATTGTGATAAAAAAATGAAACATTTTACTTCAAATCTGGATTATATATAGAAAGATAGGGAATCGTTTTTAAAGGTAAAGTTCCAAGTATATCAAGCTTAAACGTCGGTTTACTTTCAAAATTTAATTTTCATAAATTTTTTTAACATAAGTATAAGCTCATAAAAATAGTCGGCTAGACATTTTTCATATAAAATTATTATTATTAAAAATACTACAACGGTCTTTCGAAAAAATTAAACAAATAAATATTTAAGATTATTGTTCTTTCTATATGATATTGAAACAAATGTGGAGCATATTGACAAAACATCAAATCTTTTATATATTATACAGAAGTTTTTTTTTTCAAATTCGTCTATTTCTTTGCAGAAAATGTCAATTCAATTTTACTATTCAATTAATAAAAAAAAATGTTTAAGAAATCACTTAATCGGATAGCCAAATATTGGAAAGGCAGTTTCAAGTAGTATTGTTTTAATTTGATCAGACAAGCAATTCACATCCATTCTTTACCTCGCGGTAATAATAATAATAATAATAATATTAATATTAATAACAAAATTAATAAACACATGCTTCGAACTACTCTCAATTATTTTATGCATTATTGCGTAGAATTGGTCGCCGAAAATTATTATAACGTCATTCTCACTGTTTGACAAATGAAGCCTATTCACATTGGAGTATAGCATAAAGGCGGATTCATTGATTTCTATTTTGTTTTTGCTTCAAGCTGCACAATTGCTCCTATAAAAATCTTCTTTTTTTTGATTTTAGAAAACAATTCGATAATAATTATATTTGTATTATAAATATTTATTAAAAATATTAAAATGCACATTGCATTATCTTTTAAATAACATTACATTGCAATGCAAAAGGAAATTTTGTTCTTAAACATATTTCGATAAAAGAAGGACGTAATATTTTTCGCTATTTATGCAAAAAATACAGCGTGCATAAAAATCAATGAATCCGCCTTAAAGCGTCGAATATTTTCGCGAATCAATCGCATTGTTCTATCAACATCACGGCTCCGCATTTTTCTGCAAGACATATTTTCTTGACAGAAATTTCATTTATCAAATATTCAGCGCTTAATACATGATATTATATTAAGTGATTTGTAAATGCTGGTTTTATTTAAATCTCGTTTAAACACGTTCCATGGAAATCAGTGTCTTGAGAATATTATTAGATTATATACCTAAGAAGAAAAAAGTATGCTAATTCTTTGAATATTAAGAGATAGATAGTTAACGATTATTAAATTATATGACAATTTGACAAGTTTTGTTCGTGTTAACTGTAAAAATAATTGAGCTAAATTTATTTCGTTTCCGATGAAATTGGAGTTATAAGTAAATTTATGTTATATGAAAGTGATATTGATTATTGTTAATAGTAATAAGTTTGTTTGCATTTAAGAATAAGAATCTATTTTCATAATTAATTTAACTATTATATATAGAAACATGTATTATTTCTTAATCAGTTTGACTAAAATAAATTTTTATTGTGCACTGCAAATTTTATTAAGTGTATAATTTTAAACTTAATGTATCTTCTTTTTTGTAACAAACAGTTAATCTTAAATAAGAAATAATATTCTTGTAATTTAGTTGTTATACAAGGAAACACGATTATTATACTTTTAACGTAATTAGAAAAAGATTCATGAATACATGTACAGTATTTATTATTCCACAGAAGAACATTAGTATATGGAACAGTTATAAAGATGCCTAAATGAGCAAAGACGCATATATATTGAAATTAGACTTAATTCAGTAGTTCATTTACAAATTTAATTTATGCAAGTAATATCCACTGGCTTCTACATTTACAATCACATTAAAATTTGTATTAACACCAAACTCAATTAATTATATTAAATTAATATTGTAAGTTAAATATAATTTTATATATGTATTGTTGTTAACAGAAAATCTATTTTAATTCTTTAGTACTACTTTTTATATGTATTACATTGTGTAATATTATTTTTAATGAGCAAAAAAAAAGAAATGAAATGAAAATAATTATTTTTAATGAATCATGTGAACATTATATTTACATTAAACAATTAATGTTTTATTGAATAAATTTGGATAGGCTTAGTGTCTTTTATCAGAATTTACTTTTAACATAATCTCTACTATCAATTGCTGCTCAATTCATTTTCTTTGTTTAATACCATTGTAATTTGCGAGTGTTGCGAATTCCTTTTTTATTATATTTTTTTTAATTTGAGTATTAGTGTCATCCGTTAATGTAATACCTTTTCACAAAAAGGTCTTTCATTCTGTTTGCTGTTAATACAAAATGCACTTTGATTCGCCGCACCATTTGAAAAATAATGAATTTAAAACCATCGAAATTCGTATATAAATAATGAAATAATGAAGAATGTAAAATCAACTTAAACTTATGTAATTTTTATTTCATTTGTTTATTTTTTTTATATACTCAGTTTTTACTCTCCAGAATAATAAATGGAAGAAGTTAAATTAGAAAAATAAATCTGCAAAAATAAAAGACAAAACAAAATGTAAAGTTTGGATGTATAGACATATATTCAGACTAATGGAAACGTCAGTTTATAATTCATTAAATTATTCATTTAAAAGAAAAACAAAATAATAAAGGAATTGTCAAAGTTTCAATGAGTAGTCAACTGCGAAAATTTTGATTTTTACCCTTATTTTGCATTGTTAGACAGGTATTGTGGAAATATAAACTGGGTGAAAACAAATAAACAATGAAGTTCAGTTACCTATGGTGCTATTGTTTTCAAGTTTATCTAACGAAGGTAAATAAGCTTCGTTTTAATTTTCAGTTCTCTTTGAATTGAAAGTATGTTTATTTGATTTTATATTCATCACTTAAAATGTTAGACGTTTTCTATAATTGAATATGATTTGAAAGATAAGTAGTTAGAACATTTCTCTTACGGAGAAAAATAATGTTTATTCTAACAAATTTTTTCTCAATTTACGAACTTTCTTCTATTCGTATGAGAACTTATTAAAGGTATCATTTTATAGTTATTTGAGTAAAGTACAGACGTGCGCGTTGTTTTAAAATAGTAGCAATTATTGCATACCTGATGTTACAAAGAAGATTCCCAAACATGCCCAAAGTAGTTACGAAGATTCGGCCGTTTCATAATTACTTCGGAAGATTCCGAACTTGGCCGAAGTAGTTGCGAAGTTCCTTGTACACAGTAGTGCTTTGTAATTACAATTACATTATGAATTAATGTGAAAATTCTCAAAATATTTAAGGTCCCTTTGTGTACTGAAAATATCACAAATATTTTTTTTACCAATTTACGGATATATTAGAGAAGATAAAAAAATCTGCTGTAAATTATAATACAATGAGAGTATAATTACTTGGGAATATGTGTGCACTGATAGTACAACTTGTTATATAAAAAATGTTAGAAAATTTTTTTCTGTTAATAAGGAATAGAACCCGTTGTTTTACAGTTACTAGTCATGCACTTTTCATTCACACTCCCGCCTAGAAAATCACTGTTCTTTGTTAAGCACTAGTGTGAATGGTGGCGTGATGAGGGGGCGAGGTCTAAATGTTTTTAATCACGAATATTTGTCAAGTAACAGTTATGCTTCTAAGCGTTGGCATAGAGTGTAACTAATAACTGAGAGGTAACGAGTTCTATTCCTTGGTCACATTTTTTTAAACATTTTTTTCTAATATGATACGTTAACAAATATACAACTACTAATAAATTTCTTTCAGTGTGACATTTATAAATGATATAGTATTTACAAAATGAAAAAAGAAAGGTTTTTCAATGATTACAAATGCTTATGTGAAAAGGTTCTACTATGTCTTGTTTAAGGCGTTAAAATTTTTAATACATATCTCATATGATACCTTACGAGTCTGGTTTACTAGCATATATCGTATTTTCTCCGTTTACATTTTTCCCAGCGCATTCGAGAATCAAATTACGTGTGCTATACAGAAACTATTGACTGAATTATTAGAACGCGAATTGTGTTGAATCCAATAGTCAAGAATTATTGAAACCATTGGAATATAAGATGCGATGAATAGAAGATTCAAAGACATGCAAAAGAGGATCGCAGGAGTTTAAATGAAACGAAGTGATCAAATGGTTCGGGACAAATCGGCAAAACATTTTAATAAACGAATAAAGTTCACGTTTACTTTTTGACTAAGTCAAATAATTGCATAGGGAAATGTTAAACAATTTTCTTTAAAAAAAAAAGGTTTAAAAGATTGGTATTACTAAAGTGAATAACTTTTACAAACAATTTTAGTATACTCACGATTTATATATATGGAAAATTAAGGGTATTAATACTGCTGGAATATCGAGAAAAATATGCTTTGAGAGTGGAAATTTGAAGCGTTCATATTCATTCCTTTTATTTATTTCAACGAGAAAATAAACTTAAATTACTGTAACTCACTTCGTATTACTTTTTGCCCCGGGCGGATTTCAAATGTGTATTGTATTAAAAATGATAAGTTCACGTACATTGCGCGGAGAAAAATGAATATTAAATTTTAAAAGCCAGTGAATTTGAAATTTTAGTAAACTGAATTCTAATTTATGACGAATTTTTTATTTCATTCCTTGTCCACTACCAGTTATAAAACAGTTTATTACAGTTTCAAACAGAATGTCAGATTGCACAAAACTGCATTGAATTCTTAACAAACTGATATCTAAACTTTAACGAATTAGTTCACTATGTAATGATACTCTGCAAACATAAAGCACCAAACTTTTATTTCCTTTTTATTAAAAATTATTATTTTTTTCACTCCATATAATTATAATGGAATCCGTGCGAAAGAATCCATTGTTCCAATTGCAGAGGCATAAATTAGCTTCTTAGATTCCTTCCTGTTATTCGAACCACCTTGAACCTCATCCCTCGGTATGTAACCTAGCGTAACTGAGTCTAACCCTAACATCCATCGTCCGAACTTCGCCCATCTTCCCCATCCCTTTGCCATCTTGTCCTCGCTTTAACTTGTCGCCCAAGTTTCGAAGTATCGAATCAAATAAATGTTGAATAGACCGAGACTCAATGGACATCTCTGTTTAACCTTCTTAATTGCCTGAAATTCTTCCCAAACTTTCCTTCCCATTTTCACCCTACATTTCACGCCCGCTTATAAGCACCGCGCCCCGCCAACTAATCTTTTACTCAGTTTTATTTCTTTCAACATTATCCGTAACATTCGTGCTCGTTCTGTCGCAAGTTGTTTTCAGAATCAGAAATAAGACAAAAATATTCCCCTTGTTTTCCCCTGCCAATCGCTTGTCTTAATATACAGATGCGCACCGTGCATGATACTCGGTTCTTTTTTCCCTTTTCTTTTTTTTTTTTTTCTTTTTTATTTTACACAACACTGTCTTTATTTCCGTTTGTCCTTTTGTTCCTTACTTTTTCCGCAAACATTGCGCATACTGCGCACGTATATACGATATTGCACAGGTAAAAAGTGTAAGTTTAAAGTATAATAATAGTCGGTGTTGAAATGCGTATTGTTAAGAAGAATGCACAAATGTTTACACCGATAATAATTGATTGTCAATTTAACTATCTCCGATTTGTACATTTTATAATTTTCTGGTTATTTAAAGATTTAAGTCATATAAATCTTTTGCTTTATTTGGGATCATTGTGGGATCGTTATATGTTGAATTAGATTTTCTGATTAGATCGCAACTTAGATACGCAGAAGTAAATAGCGTATACGATTAGATCTGAATTTGTAGATCAAATCAGATCGGATTAGATATGATCATATTTGAGTGATTTGGATAAAGTGAGTTTTTATTAGATTTGGTCAGGTACTGATCCAAAATGATTACGCCAAGTTTATTCAAGTGTGTAATCAGATCGTGTTGAAATTTTAATTTATTCTTGAAGTCTGAATTTATGAAATGATGAAAGGGCGTTGGAGGAAATTTTAAATTTTATTACACCGAGGAAAAAAGTTAGGTTAAAATTTATTATACTGCATCAAGGAGTGGGGACAAAGTTCATTTACATGTCATATTTATTATACATTATGAAAGAGGTTATAAGGTAAAGAGTCATTTTTACTGTACTGGATAACACAGACTTGTACAATTCTCATAAACTCTTTTTATTTACGATTTATGTTTAAACATCAAAGTTGTTCCTATAAATAGCAGTGAATTCAACATCAATGAACATCTGTATATAAAAAAAGGAAAGATATGTGGTACAAATATATGTTTTACTTATAAAATATAAATTTTGTTATAATGTACGTATTCTGTTCGCACGTGTAACTTGAAATGAAAAGACGTGAAATGTCTTTTCATCTCGAGAATTTTTATTTGCAATAAAACAGAACAAAGTTTAATAAAGAAAAATAAAGATCGTTAAACTGCTAACATTTATTATCAAATTTTATAACTGAAATGCTGAAATTTTTTCGCGAAATAAATTATGTGATTTATAAGATTAACTATTTGGTTTATAAAATTGTTGTTTCGGTATATTAAAACTCATATATCATGCTATGTCAATAAAGTTGCATGTTCATGTTAAATGAAAGTCGGTACTTTTAATAGAAAAGAATTAATGTTTCAATTTTACTTAATAATGTACATCAACTTACGTAAACATTTAATTATTGTAAATATTGTTAACTGTATTATACGATACATTATATATATAGTATATTACTACACTATACTATATATTGTATATAAGTATTCGTTATATATTTTTAGTTTTTTTTTCATAATTACTTTGTGTATATATTCTAATTATATTTATTGTAACTAAAATAAGGTATATTTATTTTACTCAGTTTTTTAAGAATTCTACATCCTGGTTACTTTTTTCTTGAATAAATATTAACGAAACGAAGTAGGAGTTGCATGACCTTATACAATTGGAAAAGGATAACGCTAGGTACGCTTTCGTACAGTTTTTTTCTGCATTAAACAAACACACATTGATAATATATTCGTATCCAAAGTTTCGTGCATACATTTTTATTTTGATATTGATTTAATACTGCGAAATAACACATTTCTCAATAGTAAACGTTCTGACATTTTACTAATTTTACATTTTGAACAATAAACATTTTATTTCGCCATATTTCCCTAATTAAGTATTTAATTATTCTAATTACTTTTCTGTCAGTAAAGTGCATTATAATTTTATATTTTACGCACATATGACTGCAACGTCCAAAAGCCAATGGCAAATAGGTATATACGTTTTAATTTCGCATCGCGTTATTTAATTTCTTGGATTGAGAATATTAAATTTGCTGCAAGGATAATAAAATAGCACAAAAAAATTTGAAACGTAAAATTGTTGCCCTTAAAAAATTTGACGTACAATTCTCTCTCATCCGTTTCTCGTTTAACCGTACTTTATATAAATTAACTCCCATTTATATATACAATAACTAAAAATAAAACAAGCATTTGATAAGCCCATATTAAAACCTTTATAATCTGTTAATACCCCTCGTCAGACTAATTTCATTAATACTATCACAACAAAAAATTACTCCACCTTTATCGCGTTATTCAATTTAAATATCATTACGAAATAAAGCTAAAAATTACTGGCAAGTATAAAGGGAGCAAACAAAAACGAATGCGCCGAATGCCGAAGATGCCAACGTTATAAATTCATTTCAGTGCCCTTCGCTGTTTAAATATTTTCCTTTTAACTCTTAAAGGAGTTAAACGCCCACTTGATGTTCAGTTGTCCTCAAACTCTACTCGAAAATTCATATTGTTTCCATTAAATTCATTAAATTCATTTCTTTTGGACCGAAATCACTTTAAGGTCGAAAGGTGAGGGAATTTCATCGCGAAATGAGAATCCGAAGGGACGGAAATGCGGGGAGCCGAAGAAAATAGGGCAATAAGGAGCAGCAAAAATACAGAAACACGCCTGCGTGAACTCGAACGATAAACTTTCTGAGCGATCCTCGGGGAAATAAAGCTCCGCGAGCTACCTTTGGCGCTGATTACCCAATCCGGCTCTCTCGCGAATCATTCAAGAATTTTCTTATTGACACGCTGGGCGACCAATCAATTTACAATCACCGTTGAAACCAAAAATAAGGCTTCCCCCGAAACTGATTGCGAACCCCCTTAATTCATTTATCGCTAATAAAAAATTAACTCCACTTGTATTTTCATCTTCTTCCTCCTATTTTTTTTTTATTTCTTTTTTACTTGGTTTGTATCGATTTGATTGCGAATCTTCGCCCGCGCGGTTGAATCACCTTGCACCGAGAGAAATTTTGTTAGTGTATCTACTACTAAATTTTATAAGCACTCATTATAATACGTGTACAATTATAGTATTCCTTATTATGGAATGGAGCATTTTAAAAAAGTATTTTATGAAAATATCAAAGAATAGAACTCCTTACCTCGTAGTTATCAGTCTTGTTCCTTACCAACAGTCTACACCGTCGCTTAGAAATATAGGTCACACTTCACGAGTATTCGTGACTGGAAAAATTTAGGCCACGCGTCTTTTACACAGTCAGTGTGGTGGTAAAACGCGTAGCTAGTGTACTGTGACGTGAAAGGTTCTATTCCTTGATAACTAAATATCTTTTTAAAATGTATTTTATAAATTTTACTATATTATATTTTAATCAATACTATAGATGCACCCACATCTCCGAGTTTTTATAAAATTTAGTATCAAGTACTAATAATCCTTGTAAAAATGAAATATCTTTGGTCCACGTATGTTTTAATAATTTCATATAAAAAAATAAAGAATTATACATGGATAGATATGTTTTTTTAATTCATATATGGCTATATATGGTAATAATTGATTTCAATATAAAGAAATTATTGACACCTAGAATATTAAATTATTTATTGCCATATATCGACCATATATGGCCTATATAAAAATATTAAAACACGTATGGATCGTATATATTTCATTTTTACCAAGGTAATTTATATCAGTGTATAAATATTTTATAAGCGAAAATATTTATTTATGCGATAAAAAGGACAGGGACAGAGAAGTAGGATTAAAAAACTGCCCCGGTAAGGTATGGAACTGTGCGAGTTCTAGTTTCCACATTGCGAATACAATAATTCCGAGCACGCGTTTCGTGGGTGTAATCTGCGACGTAATTATTTTCTCAGTGCAAATCCTTGTTTTAATATGTTTATAAGGCAGTCGTAACTATTGTATTCCGTAATTCTTGGTTATACGGGTATTATGTAAAATACGAAACATAATAAGGGCCTGATATCGTCTTAATACATTGCGTTTACGTTAAATTATAGCCTGAATGGAAATAAGTGGTGCCTTTGCGCTGCCAGGGCCAACTTATCACTGGTAATAATTTTCGCGATCCGAGTTACGAAGACTTTTTCGATGTTAATTTGCAATTGTACGCTTTTACATTTATGTCCACTCATTTTTTTTACACTCCCATTTGTGTTCCATTGGAGCTTAAGTTTCTTTCTTTTTTTTTTTTTTTAATTTTATCTGCTTTTGAAATTGGACTTTTCAATTTTATGGACGACAAATGAAAATTAGCGAAACCTTTATAACACGCCTTATAAAACGTCTACTTATTTTAACCGGATTATTTTAATAACCAGTGGATTTTCCACTTAATATTTCGGTAAGGATAATTCCGGTTATTGTAAGAATAAAAATCTGGTGTTGAAAAGAAATCGCGTTGATGGTTTTAAAATAAGCATATTTACATTAAAAGGTTATATTTTTATAAAAAGTGTATTATTTTTTTTCAGTACACATTAAAGGAACGTTATTAAAAATTATTAAATTATTTTAAAATATTTATTGTTAAAATATCGTTGAGAATATTTGATATTTCTCCACTTTGCAAAAAAATCCTGTTCTGCAAATGTGTATTTGGTTATTATGCACTTAAAAAGTCAACATTGTTTTAACATTGAAAATGAATTGAACGAGTTCAAGTATGTTTGAAAAATTGTTGAAGCGAAGTTTAATTCGTTGTGTAAAATTGTTTAATATATTTTATGTAAATGATGTAAATGATGTTTGATTGTGGGGAAAAGGATAAAAGTTTTAGCAGTGTGCAAACATTGATTCGATGTTAATCAATTTTTACTAGACTGCCATATAAAATTCGTGACATTCATACATAAATTCTTATTTGAATATTTTTATCAGCGCATTTGGAACGAGAGGAAAGCTCAGATTTACTGACTTTAAAAATATAAACGTGCATTACATAAAATGTTTGAATTATAATTCTATTACTGAGAAATAATTATTAAATTTACAAGCTGCATTTAACCCCCGTAATGTAACTTTATATATCCTTTACATTTTACGTAGACATTCAACGAGTCCGGTTCACGAGAAAAGAAGTATACGAAGGAGCACATCTAGAATTCAAGTTGGTATAATAAGAAAGTTTATGTAGAGCGAACAAGGCAGACATCTTCTGGTTAATAAAGTCTTACTATTATTACAATTAATTTTGTTGCTTATCCTATCAAGTGTATAAACAAAGAATGTTAAAGCAAACGATTAATTTTAATATAACAATGTAAATTTACGTATACTTTGGAATAGTAAGTGTTTCTTTATCATTTAGTTACGTACATAATAACATTTTTTGCCTTATTTATTATGATTAGAATATTTACAATCTCTTTATAGATTATTTATTAACTGAAGTACTTATTCTCTAAAAAAACATGGGTATTGCACAATTGTTATTTTGTATTATTGAATTTTGAACACAATAGTGAGAAAGGTAATATTTATTATAGACTTATCATTGAATCATTAATTATTATTGATGATGGTAACATATTAAAAAGGTATTTCCTAACACTTTCAAACAATTTAGCTGATTTCTTTATGATTGAATTTTAAAAAGCTTTTGCAAGGGAAGGTACTTGTAAAGTTTCAAAATATTGAAAATCGTGCGGTTTATATAGAGTTAAATTCCATGCGAAATGTTAAATGCAAAGTGAAAAATAATAAAGTTCCGATGTTGTATTGTAATTTAGTAGATTATTTCACACTCACAAAACTGTCTATTTAAGAGTAATAGAATCTTCTTATATTAAATAGGGATTCCATTCAATATATGGACAAAACTAAATTCTATTTATAATAAGAATACATTATTCTTATAAAGCATATATTTATATTAAGAATAATTTCTATTTATAGACTGAAAGAAAAAAGTGCGACAATAACAATTGAACGACGCATGTGTATTTTCAAATAGACATATTCTTATAATAAATAGAATATCTGGTTAGTGTTATCTGAAATAAGTTTTATTATAAAATGAAATTCCTTTTAATATAAAAAC
>JABFPN010005265.1:0-13487 GCA_022817305.1 Leptoteleia sp. ZL-2020 | reverse complement strand
ATATAAAGTAGTGTAATATATGTGCTAAGTTTTCATATATTTAATTTGAAAATTTCTTATACACTACATATAGTTTCAGTTTCCTATTTATATACGAAAATTTAACATATTTTTTTTCTCAGTGTAGATCAATTATTTTTAATATATCCTTTTGCATATATGAGAGACATATTATTACAATTTTAGTGATTGTTTAAACTATAAGGTATGTGTAATGAATGAGTAGCACTTCAAGTGCGAATCCTTACCACTTGATGGTCATTGGTTTCTGACAACTGCATTTGTCTTCGGATTGCACTGTAGCCAAGATTCAATGACACTCGAGCTCCGGCAGCACATTCATTTGAGCTTCAGGAATTATTTTAGATTTCGTGTAATTTGTATTGAAAGGCTGAATTAAGTTTTCTTGGCCATTATAAGTCAAGTGATTATATGACCTCGATAACAGCCTTGATAGCCAGTAATTTATTAAACAAATAACACACATCAATTGTTTATACAAATGTTTAATTAATATAAAATTATTATACATTAACAACTTCACATGTTGCAATTAGAAAAAAGTAAAATACAAAAAGATTACATTACAAATATATATATATATATATATATATATATATATATATATATATATATATATATATATATACTCTTAAACTAAGAAGATTATTCTGATAAAGAGTACTAGTTTCCATTACGGGTCATTTAGAATGAATGAAATCCGAATTAATCTGTATTTAATGCCTCGAAGCTCGCGCGATCCTTTCCGAAATAAAATTTGCCTAATCTTCTTGTTTGAAGAAATTTGACAAAAGCTGCTCGGTCGTAACCGTCACCGAATTATACATAGGCATGGATTCGCGGATTTTGAGCCCGTTACATTTGAATCAGTCTTCACATTTGTTTGCGTGAAAGCACCAATGCCGTCTGTCGCCAAGCGAAATGACCTAGCTTAACCGCCGGTGAAGGAAGCTCGGACTGTAAATAGGTATTGAGCTAATGCTCAATAAAATCTTTTACCATTTACGCGGCGCGGGTCGCAAATTTTCGGGGCCGCTGGATTCGTGTTAATTTACGACCCACATAAAGCTTACGCTCACGTAAATTACGCGTTGCCTTACGGAATCGTTAATATTCTTCGGGATATAAGCTGCTCGCGTAACGAGCATTAGTACGTCATTGCTTCCGTTGATATTTTCGGACGTTGGAGATTGTTGTATACGTAACTCGCAATGAGAAAATCTCGCACGATGAAGTTATTATTATTACAGTACCGAGGCATGTCGTTGGTTTTGATTAAGCTCCCAAAAGTCGCTTCACCAAATAACCCGGGAAAGCATAAATTGCACAAGCGACAAGTAACGCTAGCAGAACAATGAACAAACAGCACAATATCCTCCACTTGTAATACCGGCATACCACGAAGCAACAAGCTTTCCATGGATTTCGAAACCATGAGAACGACGTGTCAGGTCGACTGAAACAGCGTATAATAAGACACGTTAGAATGCGATACCGATGATGTTCAGCATGCTCGCGCGCGCTTGATTGTACTCGACTTTTTAAAAGTAACTCCTTCAAACCCTCATACTCAATTACAATCAATCACAATTAAAAAGTTATTGTTGGAATAAAAAAGTTGAAGGGTGAAAAGTAAAATTTTTGAGAGTAGCGTGCTGCTGCTGTTTGACAAGTGCGCAATTATACTTCGACTAAGCTTGTTAAAAATTAGAGTGTGAACTTCTTTGAATTGAGTAGTAGTGGGGTGAAACATGTCAGCAATTGTTTTTTATTTAATTAAGTTTGTATACACATAAAAATTTCGAATTATTAATATTCATATATATTCATTATTTATGATAATGAATGTAGAATAACGAAATTTGATTCAAACGGTTATAAAATGGATAAGATGATTTTGTTATCATAGCGTAAAAAAATTGAAGACAAAACTCAATACAAGTACACGAGCATGTACCAGCTTATATATCTATGATGCTATTTCAAGGGAATAACCGCAGATATTGATATGGATCTGTTTCATACCTATACCTGAACTGTATTTAGCGTCATGTAATAATGACGAAGCTTTATAGAAACGAAATTTAACTCGTTGAAAACCAATATTATTAATAACATCTTGAGACATGTTCATACACTTAGATAATCGAATTCGACGATTAAAGGAATAAGTTGTTGTAGTTCGAATTCAAGTTACTTTTTTACCTATGTTTATTGCTATTATATTAGTATATTAATGCAAATGTTTATTTAAATATATACTCTTTTTTTTGCTTTTCTTAAGTCATTTAAAATAATGCAGTACACTGTGAGAAAAGTAGTAAGAAATATTATAAAGTGATTTTTAACGGTAATTTATGGAAATACTCAATAAATATTAAAAAAATAATAATGTAGCAGAATTAACAAAATACAAATTAACTGTGATAGAAGTGCAATCGATGAAAATTTGATTTAAGTATATAACATAATTACACACAAAAACTTAACATAATGTAATGCAGAAAATGATCTCTTAATAGATGATGCAGTGAAATAATCTAATCGGTATATCACATACATAGTACTATCGTGATCATAAGTTCATATTTGACTGGTATAAAAGTATCTAGCAAGAAAATTTGTTTATTTATTCAAATTGTGTTAACTATCCTGCTATATCCATTATATCATCGGAACAATGCAAAGTGCGCTTCATTCGTGTACTGGACACATGCGATATAATCGGTTGAATTATTACTTATTGATATATCATCAATCGCGATACTCTAGACTAAATTTTACAATTTCTTGAACTACTTTTTATAATCAACGTTTTAAGAACATTATTCTTAAAATAATTACTATGGTATAGTTTATAACTTTTTTTTTTGATGGCACATTTTGATGACACATTATATTCAATAAATTTTAGTATACATAATTTTACTTTAATATATAAAAAGGTTATTACTAATTGTATTTCATAACATAAATTAATATATGTATTAAAAAGTAACATTAATTTTGTAAATAAGATTACAGTCTGTCATTGTTTTACATTTAAAATGAATGTTTTTATAATATAAATATTATTACAATTTATTATATATTTTCTCTCAATGTAATTTGATTAACAGATCAATACTAATATCTGCTTGAGTTTCTTGAAGTAGAAATGGAAAAAGTTTCACAAACAGGGAAAGATTAAATATTTTATTTTTCGTGTTGAATAAATGTTATCGGAAAGATTTATACCCCGTGCTATTCTTACTTGACGTAATAATCGTAATAATCATAATAATCATAATAATCATAATAATAATAACAATAATGAAAAAAAGCAATTAAGCATTTGCTGCAGAATTTCTCGTGAAAATTAAAAACAACGCGTTTTACCTCAAAGAATGAATTTTGCAGAAACAATAACGTCTTGTAAGATTTATGCGTTTATCGATGTATTCGGAAAATTTAATCTTCCCGTTGGGAAGTTACACGTTTTTTTATCGACATTTGATATATTAAAATGATTTTCTTTTCTTCTTTTAATTTAGCTATAAGTGGAAGTAAAAAATAGCGATAATAATATTTTGCTGATAAAAATTTGTTTTTCTTACTTTGGAGGTGGAAGAGGATTAGGCGGATCTCTTCCTTTTCCTACAGGCTGTTCTGTCGCTTCCTGTACAGACACTACATTTATTTCCATTTCAACTTTTCCCTGAAATAAGTAAGATATTTGTTTTCGAATAAATTAGCTTTAATTACCCTTTCTTAATTGTATTTATAAAATTTACTTTTGTTGTTTCTGGTTTTTCCTTTTTTATTGTTAAATTTAAGAAAAAATATAAGAATTATGTTCACTCTCAAGTAATGCTTGGAAATTGTATTTTGACTGTTTGAATATTATTTATTCTGCTAGTGTGAAATAATCTAAAATTTTGAATTGTCATACTGCAGGGATATATTTCTCCGCGTCAAGAGCTCTGGTGAATGGCCACCATCCCTTCGTTCTCATAACTTTGAACAAATTGATTGTAGGAGACGTCGGGTCCATTATTTTTAGAGTGCAGTTGTTCGAGTTTGTGCTTCCTTTTGGCATTTTCGACAGGTTTAGAGTTAGAGCTCCTATTCAAACAAGAAGCATTATTTCAAAACTTCGACGAATTTCATTTTTTCTAACTTGAAATAGCCGTTATTGGAAAAATAGTTTTATAAGACGATATATAAGCTTAATTGGTGTTGATCAAGTGAAATAATAGATATTTTATTATATTCCACTTGAATTATTTGGGAATTATTTATATGACTGAAATGGATTGAACTGAACAATGCGATTTGTTTTTATACTCAGCAAAATATGACGTAAAAAATTACCGTGTTTCAGATGTATATCAATAGGTAATACACCTTTAATAAAATTAAAACTTTTTTATTTCTTAATTTTTATTAGTTGCTTATATTATTTATTTAATAGTCTTATATTAGTTCGTGAAAATCGATAAGAAACATAGATTGCATACGACGTATATCGAATACGAAAAGAATTTGTCTGTTTAGCGTTGTGGACATTTCATCGCGAATATCATACGTTATAACTGAGCCGTGCACACTCCTGTTGCTATGTAAGCAATCAGATAAGTATTTTCTGAAAATGTGCACAAAAATACACTTCGCAGTTAGCATTAATGTTTTATTTTTTCTTCCGTTTATTTCTTTCTTCATTATATAAACATTTTATGTGAAATAGAATATAAAGTAAAAATATACCAATGTTTATGTAACTTTTTCAATTATAAATTTAATTTTTAAGTTAACAACAATTATTTTTCTATATTTTTTATATTAAACACGTTTATTTTTCTTAAATTTTATGTAATAACATATTTTTATATAAAAAAAATTATATACAATATAATTCATTCTAAAGAGTATTATGTCTAGAAAAAAAGACAAAAAATTGTGATTTTATTATTCTTTTCCACAATGAAAATATGCAATCTAATGAATGCGGCTATTAAATCCGATAAATGCTAATTTAATTTATACTAAGTATATTTAGTTTAGTAACAATACGAGTGAAAGCTTTACGTTTTGAATCACGAATTATTTTTGTAAAGTTTCATGTTTACGGGATATCGTACTTGATGTAATTAATATTTTATTTATATTATTAACATATCTTAAAATATACAAACGTAAATCAATATTACCTCCATAATGTATTGCCTAACGTACATCTATCATACAGGCATTCAGATAAGAAGTGGAATTGAACAATTCAGTTATCGATTTGGTATTAATTTTAGCCTTTGTTAGACATTTGATAATGTCTGATCCAACTATGTAGTATTGTCTATTGTCAACATACGACGCGGACAAGTTGTGTCTCTAACTTGAACAAGACTAATTGATGATACAAGTGTGGTGAGCAATCAGTTCTGTACTGCTACACGTATTGTTGGAAAGTAAATCGCTGTATAACAAAGACTTAAATATTATAAAGTTTATACTTTAGGTAACATCATATAATCAAAGCTTGAACAACACTTTCCGCATAACCCATAAAACTATAATGTATGAAGTTGAACAAAGGGCCTTAGAGGTCAATTTTGCAGGTAAATCAAGTTCAAGAACAGTTTACATGTTAAACAATATGTGTAACATTCAAAGTAAGCAGAGAAACGAGGTTTGCAAGAGCCATATAAATTTTTCATAAGCAATATGTTGATACATTTCGCGAGTATACGATGAAGAACGCGTCACGTTTTCATAATTTACAGTCGAAACGCCAGTACGGATTCGGCCTAGACTACTCTTAGCTTTGCCTAAATGCCTCGGGGAAAATACACATCTATACGTGCACAACAACGTCAAATTTATCCTCGAGTTTTTGCACATTCTAACTACGTCACGTATTGATTTTTTGACATTTTCGTTTGAAAATTTGTATTCTATGCAGACGGCACGTCGTTTAATTTACTTAATGATTTTATTTGAAGAGTAGGACACATTGAAAGAACAAATTATTTGTTTTATATTAACATTTATTTGTTTTTGAACCTAATAAATTAATTATTTACACGAAGTAAAATATTAATTTGATGTAAATAAACGTACTGCCGTATAAAGCAAACTTTTATTTGCACTAATAATTATTTTAGTACTTTTTAAATAAACATTTCCATAAGTTCATATACAAATAAATATATATTTGAAATAAATAATCAGTTCTCTGACAGTAGGGCATGTGTAAAAGCTTGACTCAAGCGTGAGCTGCATTCGAAAATTTAAACATGAAAAATTAAATTGGGTTGGACAATTTCTGTTTGTAATATTATACAAGATTGATAAAAAATTAAAGTTCTATTTTTCTTTTAGCATTCAAATCATTGCAAAATTATGCACGTTCGACTTTAAACTCGCAATTCTTAAAGTAAAATTATTTCGAACAAAGATATTTTTTCCCAGTTGACTTTCTTGATACAATTTCGTTCAGTTAAGGAACAAAAGATTTTCAACGAACCGCATTAAACAGTGCACTCTTTTCGTGCATAATAATTATTTGCTTGGTATACTAAGCAGTTATCAAATAAATTGGGTTAGTGAAAGATAATTCGCTATTATTGATCATAACGTGAATACTACTGTGAAATTTGATTGGTCTTTATCGTATTTATAGAACTTAGTTCGATAACTGGGTCAATGCACCGCGATTAGATTATTAAAATTTATACAAAAAATAAGAAAAAAAAATGTGTAAGTTTTATTACATTTGAACATCAGCCCGGTGTGACAGATTTGTATTTTTAAACGCCGATATTACGATAACTGACGACGTGTATTTTAGTGTTCCAATCGATATATCTCGATAATCGTCTTTATTTTAAGTGCACTTTTTTGTACCCGACCCTCGTATTATTTTGAATAATAGGATTTGTCGTAAATCTTGTTTTATTTTAATAAAAATTTCGAGCAATAAAAATATAATTGTTATTCATAAAACACATTTTATGAAATTCCACCGCTGAAATTCCATTTGCACGCCCACGAGTGCTCGCTAAATAAAGATTATTTGTACGCTAATTTTTTCTGAACTCCGTTCTCCAATCCATAAAATGAATCGTAAATTTTTATGCGCATTAACGAACGAGTGTTTGATTTTTAATCAGATTTAATATTTCATTAATGCATGGATAATTTGCCGAGAAACGGTTTGGTCGCGTCGATGTTGGTATATGCATTATTGCCACGGTACCGTAATAAAAATAGCAAAATAATTCCATGCCGCGGGCGAGGGAGCAAGAAAAAAAAAAGATGCTTGGACCGTAAATTGGTACCCACCCAGGAAATCGTCCGATGAAAAATGGTCGCTATCCCAAACTTGAAGATGCAATTTACATGGAAATCGCTGTTCAGTTTCATCTTTGGCGATGAGAGACGCTTTCTTTTTGACGATCATAAGATTGTCGGCTTTGGAATAAGTTACGCGGAAGATGAATCTCCAGTTAAAGTTGCCATCTCCATTCAAAGAGTTATAATGAACGTCCGTTTTCTGCGTATCTTCGAACAAAATCCAGCTGCGATTGAATATAAAACATTTGGTATCACATTTAATTCGATACCGGAGTTTGCCGGTCGCCATTATTCAACATTAGAGTCGGTAATACAACCCTTTGATATATATGTCGGAGCACTTTTCCCCAGTGAGAAATTGGTTATCGACAAGTGGGACAGCCTCCGTGTTCCATATAGTTACGCGAATCTCGTAGTCTTCAGGGGGTTGAGGCTTAATGTCGACTGCCGGTCGTGGCGGCAATTCGCTGCTACGAAACATATCCACCCACAGCTCTAATTTGCCCTAAACATAACGTATGAAATAAAACTGGAATAATTAATGAGCCGGATAATCGAGTTTTTAAATATTTAAAGCGTTGCCCTCGGAGGACAAAAAGGACGCGGCAAAAAAATGCAAATTGCTTTCATAAATACGTAATTGTTTCGACAAAATAGAATGCGTTGGATTAACTTCATTTTGTCGCATTTTTGCGGCCTATTTAGATTTAATGTCATTAAATCAGTGCGGCTGCTAATCGCAAAAAAAGTATTATTCATTTAAATTTCCATTGCGGAACAGAAAGATAAGATCTTTGATGATAAAATATGGTATTTCAAACAAGATCAGTTATCGGGATTCTTTGCTAGAGGTAGGAACGGTGGAGGTTATTAAATCATAGTAAGCCTAACGAATGCACCTGCTCGAGACCAGGTCTCGCGGGATTGAAGAGCGGTCGTCTTTCTACGTGTTCCGGTACCAAGGCGAAGCCGCAAATGGGGAATTCTTGCCAATGCCAGAGAACGTTCAGGGCCATGTCTTCCTTAACTAATTTATATATAATTCAAAATAAACCACCACGTAAAAATTGCTCTTGGTGTATGGAATTAAAGCAAATTATACAAAAAAAAAAAAAAAAAACGCGAGGCAGTTAAATAAATGTTTCAAACGTTTCAACGCACAAAGCGTATGATGCATTTCAAACAAAGTGAAATAAATGCAAAATATACGCTCGCATTTATATTCCTTTGCATGTGGTGCCAATCAGAGGCATTAATCTATACCAACAGATAATATCGTAAAATCGTGTACTGAAATGAGTGAAATGTAATGCATGTAATTTGTGTCGCACAATTGTAATTTCTCAAAATAACGTTTTTTTTGTTTGGCGCCAATCACCCACGCGCAGAAACTGTAAATGTTATACGAGTAACGTTACGCGACAAAGAGTACCAATTTCTGCGATAGGTTGCTTTGCCGTGCAATAATAACGTAACGTTATTACTCGTCAAATTGTCCGGATAAAAGTTAACTATAGATATAATTGTGTCGATACGCTCCACGTTCTTCAATTAACGTTTTCAAATAAATGCGTCTTGTGTGACGTAGAAAAAGTATTAATTTGGAGCTTATTGTCAATTACGTTAGTTACGGAACGTGATACTTATAACCAGTGTTACGTAAATTCCGACCGTGCATTCTGTCTCGGGAATCTTGCGGAGTAAAAGGAAATCGCTTTTTTCCTATTTTAACGCAATCCTCCAAGTATTCCGGCGAGGGTAGGTTGTTTTTTTGGCACAGCAAAGCCAATATCTGTGACGGTTTTTCTGGATCCCGCCAAGCATTATAGCCCGTCGAATTGTAGGTCTTGGAGATGCCACAATGTGCTCTATGTTTGCTGTAAAATCGATTCTCAATGTCAATTGTTGTTTCCCCAATCAAATCGTCTGCACTCGTTGCATCATAGTCCCAGACTTGTATCTTCAAAAGATAATCGTGAGGGAACGTCGCGTCCAATTCGTATAAACTGAAAAATTGAATTACAACGATAATAATATTATTCATAATACTATATAGCAACATTTAATTAAATTTGTAATTACTAGTATAATTTTAGTTAACCTAGTCATTCACGCAGAGATATTCATTACCGCAAATATCTTATTTTGCAATAATATATGGATAATTTCATTTTATTTAATAAATGAATACATTAGTTCTTTTTACATTTTTGTTACAAATAATTGTTTTAAAAATATTTATATAAAAGTGAAGATTGTTATATTTTGTTGAGTTAAATTCTAGTCGGCTTGAATACCATAACTGTAGAAAGTCATATTTCAGTGAATACTGCAAGAACTGTTTATGTCAACGCAGTCTGGCAACAAGTATAGATCCAGTATTGGGCCATTTGACCAGTATTGGCAATTTCCTATGGGATATCTCACGCAATATATCGTGGCTTAATATACGAGCGTGGTTTTCATCCAGGGTCTTTGCTATATGTGTCATAGCATGAGCCAATACACTTGTATTAAAAATAGTAACTTACAATATGTAATATTTATTTTAAATTTCAGTTTTTTTTTGACAAATATCGCAATCACCGAGAGACCTTGTTGTAACAGTTTTATGTGCTATAACGTACATAAAGTTTAGATTTTTCGACTATTGCAGTTTGCCTGTCCACTGGTATTGCACGAATTAAATTGCATAAACTGTTCGTATACTATTTTGGAAATTCTGTTGACCAAGAAAGACCAGTGCGGTATTTACGACTGGCAATGAAATTTGGCTGTGGCTAATAAATATCATTAACCAAATAGTGCCCCCCCCCCCTTTTTGGCATTACATCACCATTGGAATCGAATAGTTGTTAGAAGCATTGTGTCGCACTAGCTGTTTGGGTACACGTATAGGCATTGGCACAACGTGCATACACATCGCGTGACGTGAAACATTTTGTTTGAGTCCTCTCCGTATCCACGATACCCCGTCTCCCTCTCTCTATCTCCCTCTCTTTCTCTCGCATCGCTATGAAACACTTGCAAATTATTCGTCGAATTAATTAGAGCAGAATTCATAAATTGATTTGTCCCGTTAATATCCTGATAATATAAGCCCCAGTTGGTCCGCCTTCGTTCATTTACATGTTCAACGACGGAAACAATCCGCGTTTAATAATGATGAGTTATTACGTCTGTGATGAAATGCATGCCAATGAATTCGTGCGAACGCAAGTGTATTTTAATTTGCTGGAAACTTATCCCGGCTTAGGCTACAATTGATAACGCTCTGCTTCTGTATTTCATTTCGCCAGTGTTGTTTACTTGTACACAACACCGTTCCATCATTCTTGCTCGCAAATGCACTTTAATTATATACGACGAATTAACCGAACTAAGCGCCGACCGTAGGCTTCATAATGCTAATTAGTTTTGCACGTCACTTGTTCGTTCGTGTGACTGCGGCTAGTCTGCAATGCGTGTGTTGCTCGCTTATTATTTGCCCTTATTTTGCCGTCTCTCTCTGGCGCCTCGCTCTCATTCGTCGTCCCTTTTGACCGCGTGCTCTCCATTTTTATCCGCTCGTCAAATAAACAATAGCATTTTGACCAGCGGACGGTGCCATTGGAAAAATGAATTGGACCGATTATGCAACAATTTCGTACAACTTTTCCGTCCACGTAGAGCGAGGAAAAATTTCCGGCACGAGTTGCGCGTTCGGGGTTGAGTTTGAGGGAAATTAAGTGGAGTGGCTGGCTTGTACAAGGAAACGTATATCAGATGTAAAAAAGTTTCCGCATTATGTTGCAAGAGAGGAGGATATTGAGATAATAATTCGTAACAGATGTTGCGGACTTGCGTTATAGATCCGCGTTATTTTCGAAACGTGCAATTTTGTGCAGTTTGGGCGCGTGAGTGATACGCCGAATCGCATTGCTTCGTGTTTAATATTTCATACTCGTTATATCGTATATTGTTAATTAGTAAGTTAAGATAAAATATTAAAACTGTGTAATACAAACTTGTGCGATTTCATGCTGCTGATTTGCAAAATTTAATTAACTGTGTTATAATAGGTACTGCAGAAGCTACGCTGCAGTTCACAGAAGGAGAATAATAGAAACGGTGTTTTGCATTAAGTTCAAGAAGTACACTCGCGTTCAGTATGAAAATTAATGTATTAATATTGAGATATTTGTATAATTTTATTATTATTTCGGATGTAAAGTGACTGGGTTTATTATTGTTTAAAATTGTGAGAATATAATTTAGTAAAAGGGAAAATGAATGATTTATTGATGTAAGATTATCTACGTCAGACTTGGGAAGCAATATATTTTATTAAACCTTATGACTCGAATGTTTAATAGATTAAATTAGCGAGATTCAGTAATTTAAGAAGAAGTTTAATATTGAGATAAAACGCGTCTTTTGAGATTCATATTTGACGTACTTAGCTGAGTTAAAAATGTTATATGATATAGTTAATTATAGGCAAAAGGAATTTGATTATTATTTATTCCCTAAATTGCTTTGAAAATAATAATACGTAATACGGAAATTTTACCCGATAATTAAATAAAATTGTAATTCGGTAAATATTTAATGAAATATGGTAAAGTTAGAGAGTAATAAAATAATACTTTCTGCTATATTTCTCTTACTGATTATTACTTTCAAATAACTCTGGAAATGTGTGCATGTGATGGCTTGGCTGAGCATTGATCGCTACACCTAAATTGACTTCAAACATTATTTTAAACCAGTTTGCATTGTGAGTAAGTCGGAATATATTTTTACACTTTCATTAACTTTTTTAGTTTCTTTGTAAAAAGTTTTATAAAAGTTGTACGATAAATGAATATATTATAATAATTCAAATTGATATGTAATACGTATATGATTGTATTTGCAATGTAAATAATTTCACTTCAATTTCGGCTTTAATATCATTCGTATGTAAGAAATGCATAAATTTTCATATAATTAAAACATTGAATTTTTACATATGTTATTAAATGTAAAAATATATTTCGATTATGCTCCGTGTGTATCCATGCTCATATATTTTTCAACGATTTTCATACCGGGGCATGATATTTTAAGGATAGAAACGAATATCGTTTATTGGAAGGTATTTTTCACTCATATTTTGTAAAAAAATAATTCGTTGTCTTTACAAATTTAAAATGTAAATTAAAATGAATTATTTGTTATAATGTAGTAAAGTTAATTAAGTACTTTACTGTTCTATAAATTATATATTGAAAAATTCAATATAAAACATATTATACTAATAATATTTTTGAAATAAAACTTCTTATGGGAGTTAAACTCACTAAATGCCAGTTTTAGGTGTAACGAAACGGTAATTTAGAGAGTTATCAAAACTTTCGAGCACTGCACTTTATACCTATATAGGGTAGCAATACGCATCGTGGATGTATAGTTTATGAAAAGACATTTACATATGTATACTGCGTTCATCTATTAATTATTACACATGGCAAAGACCTTTGTACATCAAGACGTACAGTAGTAGTCGACGTGAATATAAGCAAAGAGATATAAATTTTATATACAACTTACAAGCACAAGGATCCTTGCCACATATTGAAACCTGAAGATCTCGAAGATCTTGAAGAAGTTTGACTTCACTCATGAGTTCACAGAAGACGTACAATTTTTTTATGTTTACATTATTTATTTTATTTATGTGTTATTTAAATAATATATTATAAAAGAGAATATAGAAAAGCTTACCTGCCAAATATTGGATTTAGTTGATTTGGTATATAGTTTTTTCGATCGTTGATGTGATTTTTGCCTAATCTGATACGCAAATATGGATCTGATTTGCCACTGAGAGGGTCACTAGGTCGTAAAGCGGTACCTATTTTGAATGATATTAATTCATATATATATATTTGCCAAATGGTGGTTTTGGAGACACGCCCTATTTGGGAGACTAGGTACGTGTTGGATTTTCAAATTTTGGAGGTAAATTTTCAAATTATGGAGAGAAATTTAAAATTGAGTGTTTAAACTATGTTATAAAATTTTAAAAACTAACTAAACTCACTTTTACAAATTTTTTAAAAAAATAACGAAACTAACTTTGCCGGGCCCCAGGAACGTAATTTTAGGAA
>JABFPN010005264.1:0-13488 GCA_022817305.1 Leptoteleia sp. ZL-2020 | reverse complement strand
TTTTCTGGAAAAATTATTTTTTAACGAAAGTGCTACAAATTGAATCCGGGTTGAATCCGGGTTGAATCCGGGTATGCCCTGGATATGCAAATTTGTTTTCGCGATAGGATCTTTCTTGGTCCAGCAAGGATTTATTTCTAATTTCGCTATTGAAAGTAATATTTTTAATAATCAAAAGAGTTGATAATTTGTTCCTAATATGTATTTATTATCTATTACAAATTAGTTATTATTATTATTATAAAATATCATATTTGGGTAACTTTCTGCATTCTCTCCCACTTTGTGTCAAAGTATGATTACCTGTTTAGGGTGCACCTGATAATACCCGTATTAAGCCTATACAAAAATACCCGTAATGGCCCTAGGTTGGCATTATCCAAGTGCAACTAGTAAGGGCCTATAAAAGCCCGGACTATTGCCAGTATGGGGGATATCTGGGTAAGGCGTTACAAAACTAACTAGGACCCAGATTAGATTACATAGACTGGACCAGTATAGGGTTACCCAATATCGGCAAACCCGGAGAGGACCTACCAAAGACCCAGACTGGCGTGCCCTTTCCCGGAACGCCCGCCGGGCTTGCCCTGGTATGGCCCGGATTTTAATCCGGGTATACCCTGACAATTCTTACTAGGGTAGTCGATATATGGCAATAATTGATATAATATATGCTTCTAGTAATTATACTGAAATCAAGTATTACCATATATCAACCATGTATGGTTATATATGAATTAAGAGAAAACGTATGTCCACGTATTCCTAGTAAAAATGAAACATATATGTTCGATATATGTTTTAACAATTTCATATAAGGATTTAAAAATTCATACATGAAACTATATGTTTTTCCTTAATCCATATATGGTCGATATGTGGCAATAAATGAATTCCATATACAATTATTAAATTCATATATGGGGCTAGAATACTATATCAATTATTGCCGTATTTCGACCATATATGGTCATATATTGTTTAAGGAAAAAAATGTATGTCCACGTATGAATGTTTTTTCCCTATATGAAATTGTTAAAAGCATATATGGACCATATATATCTGATGTTTAATATGGAATCATTATTACAGAATGATCACTAACTTTATAACGAATAATTTTATATAAATTTATAACGAATACAAAATACAAAATCTGTCAGCCTAAATAGATAATCACTTTACACTCACAAAACTGTCTATTTAAGAGTAATAGAATATTCTTATATTAAATAGGATTTCCATTCATTATATGGACAAAACGAAATTGTATTTATAATAAGAATAAATAATTCTTATAAAGCATATATTTAGCTAAAGAATAATTCCATTTATATTAAACGGATTTTTTTTCAAAAAAATAATAAAAATTGTTTCAATTTAAGAATATTCAACAGATGATACAAATTTAACCTAACAATTGCATGCAATATATATAAATATGTACATACCCACACTGCATATGAAAATATGTATATTTTAAATTGTTGGAAGCACTAATTTATCTTGAAATTTGCAAACACAATATAATTAATTAAACAACACTGACCGAACGTAAAAAATTTAACACGGATCGAACATTTACAAATAGACATATTCATATAGTAAACAGAAATCTCGTTAGTATTATCTGTTATAATATTTATCATAAAATTAATTTCCTTTTAATATAAAAACTTAAATTTATTGTATACTAACTGAATATTCTTATTTTTCATTGATTTTCTATTAGTTTTAATAGGAACATTTTCTTTGTGCAGTTTTCGTAAAGTAAGTATATTTTTTTTCTGAGTGTAAAGTACCAACAAACGAAACAATCTCATAATTCCCACTTTCTCCCTTCCCCCTCGTCCTAAACCGCTCGGAGTAAATTTTAAGCGGCCGTAATTTTCCACCCGAAGCGTATTATTATTTTTTTATTTAGCGACTCGCCGAAGTAATTGATGTATATCTTTTTATTTGACGAAGAAAAAAAAAGCGCGGAGGGGGGGGGAATATTTCGCACTCGATGGTGCCGAGGCATCCAATAAAAGCCTGGGGAAGGATCGAAGTAAAGGCGGAGGGGTGGGGGGATTAAGCGAAGCCACGTAGCGGCATTCATTGCGGGCTTAAAATCAGCCATTTAAAGGGTGACTCACGTAGCTTGCGAAAGTTTCGCTCGGTCTTCTTTCGCAGTCGGCTTTCTGAAGCGGAATCGAAGTTTATCGTCGCCGAGTATTTTTTTTTCATTTTTTTTTTTTTTTTCGACAAAACAGAACCCGTCGATACGATTTAACGACTCCTCGCCTGTCCTTCTCGTTGTACATTCCTCAGAATGATGAAAAAAAGGAAAAAAATAAGAAAAAAGGAAGGCAATTGCGACAATGAAGTCACGCTCCTTGAGTGCGGCAGGCCGGAATTAGATTGGGCTAAGCGGGCGCGTCTTTCGTTAAACGAGCGAACTATTATAAACGCGAGATTTCGAGATATCCCCCGATTGGCGACGTGACGCGCATTTTAAGCGCCGTAAAATTGTCCCTTAATTCTTATTGACGAAAAAAAAGGGAAGAAAGAAAAAAAAGAAAGAGAAATCGGTCGCGACTTCAACTTCGAACGATAATCCGAGAATATCGAATTTCGATCACGATCGAGTGTCTCGATGCAAATTATTTTAATTCGATGTGATGCGAAGTTTGGGAGGGGGGGGGTAATGAGGTGATTGATTTGCAATTAGACAAATTGTGTATGCTCGAGGGTGGAAAGTATGCGTGTTCAATACAGAAGGGTTTGAGTGGGATAGGCAATCTCGTTAGGAAAAGCCTGAAATAAAGTCATTTTTCGTCATAAAAGATTGCTGTTATGCTATCTATTACACGTGGAGGAATGTTATAGAAGAGATTTATACACGGAGAAAAAAGTTGGAATAAATTTAGCCGGAAGAAGGAACATCTGTATACCTACTAGGATTGCAAGAAATTTCTAGAAACTAAAAAAAAAAAAACAGTCAAAACATCTAACTGTAAATTTAATTATCCTTTATTAGATATAATAAATGAAATTGAGATTATGATTAGTATGATGAGTGATGTAACCATGTAATTAATATAGGAAAGTACCGTGATTCTACATGTATAGGTAATTAATTAATAATGCTACATTCATAATCAGTCACATGTCTGACTATACGTTGACTATTATCACTGAACAAATCGCCAAGTACCACCCTTTTACATTGGCATAAAATTTATGGAAAAACTATTGTAAAAACAAAAATCACTGCTCATCATCATTCTTAAAAAGTAAAGCTCAACGTGAAGTTGTAATTGTTGGATAAAATGCCGCGCCAAGTTTAAATATCAAAAGATGAATTATACGTATGAACGGATTTTTAAGCAAAAATTTTTTAATAAATTAAAGAAATTATATTTAATGTTAAATCATTTATTCCATTAATATAAAAAGCACATTAAAATTAATTGATTTTATTTACCGAATCATCAATCTAAAAATATACATCATTTGATACAACAGTCTCAACCTAATACTCAATTAAATTAGCAAAATGAACTTATCGGTTTTATTTTATTTCAGCGATAAATTTAGCATGGCATTTTCGACACGGCAAAATCAATATCGGATCATACATTCGATAAAATACAACAAGTATCATAAAACATTTATTTTAATTACATTTATTTTCCATTGTAATGTCACGTCCAGCCAATTGCAATCCTGATAATGTGGCCAAAAATAAATAAATCATTTCCATTGATTACGCGATTGTTATACCCTTAATTATATTCATATTTATATACGACGTTTAATTGATGTTATTACGATAAAATATTTGTAAAGGCAAAGTAGCTTGGCGCGCATTATTCTATATATCCACCCCGGTGTCATTATTTTAAATCAATATTTTATTCACAAATGACTCGCTTATGTGCATTTAACCGGTTGACGAATAACGAATGCAATTATGATGCATCGTCATTGTTAGGAAATGCAAAAGCAAAGCATCGCATTTCCGCGTGCGCGCGCATTTAATTGACACCGCTACTTTTGTAATCATTCACACGTCTGACCATACGTCAATTATTACTACTGAATAAGAGGCGCCTAATGCCACCCCTTAATACGCCGTACATTTGCTACATTTATTTTGCAAATTTGATTTACGTATCATGAATTATCTCTTATTATTTGCCACGACACCACTTCTAATAAATTAACGCGATAACGTCAGAGCCAACGAGAATTTATTACACTTTAGTTCTTTCATCACCACACGTACATACAGTTATTTATATTACAATTTCGTTATTATTATTTAATTATGGAACGTCAAAATACATGTTAATTAATTTACGTTAAAGAATGGTTTGGGAGCGAAACTTTTTTTGCGCTGTTAGAAAAAAAAAAATTAAATCTGATTTTCAACATTGTATTTATAATTGAATAATAAGTACTACATGATATGTTGTAAAAGAGGAATTTGCGTTAAATAGAATTTATTTTTAAAGTTATGATAATGAAATTATTATTCAGTAATTAAATTTTTTTTTGTTACAACGTTTATCAGCACATTTCACTTCGAATAATGTGGGATGTGACATCAAAATGTAGCAGTTATGTTCCAGTAGAAAAGAGAATAATTGTCTTTATAAGATAAATCAACGCAATGTAATAAAGTGTTGGCTAAATAAGTTTACACGGCGCGTTTAAACGATAATGATGACAATGCGCATTAAAACAAGAACATGGAAGTGAGACGTAACTTCAAACTTTGAACAACATGAACTTGTTGCATTCGATTGTCAAAACATCAAAGTATGACACGTTTCCTCAATTATAATTATTCAACTGCTTGGAAATTTCAACAGCGAAATTTCATTGCACAATTGATCATGAAAAACAATGTTCGCAGCGATTGAAGAAAATCAGTGGAAACCAATTGATAAAGGCAATTGAAATATTCATAAAAAATTTGTGATTTAAAATATTTAGAAATTTCTTAATATTATTATTGGATTACAGTAATTATTTTAAAGAATTATATACAATAATAGAAATATCTATATTAAGTTTAATAAGTTTAAAAAGTTAAAAAGTTATGTTAGTGATTTTTTGTTGAATTGATTAAAACTAACTAAAAATATGTGACTCTAATTTTTACATGGATCTCTTTTGTAATGATTTATCTAAAATCAGAAAGATCACTTGTATATAATAATAAATTTATAATTTAGATTTTTATAATAATAATCAATAACTAAAATTCAATTTATTGTAATTGTATTTCCAAAGGTTTTTATTTGTTGGGACAATTTGAGTCAATGAGATTTTACTACCTTATTAACCTAAATCCTAAATAGATATATTTATTTAATTTGAATGAAATAGGGCAATAATGCCAGTTAAAAATATCATTAAAAAGTTTTTGCAAAATATTTAAGTTTTAATACTAAAAGAAGTATTGTAAAATTTGTTGACAACTTGTAGAGAAATATCATTATTATATATTGTTATACCATATTAAATTAATAATATATTGATAGTATTAAAGTATTATTTATTACCTGCTCGTAGAGTTACTTCGCGAGATAAGACTGTGCCCTCTGAACTGGTCGCTCGACATCGGTAACGTGCGTTGTGGATTGCTGCTTGAAAATCTTGTGCCAGAAATGGTGGAAAGTAGAGGGTCCCATTTCCTAATAATTGCCTATAACAAAAATATAATAATATACTTTTTTTTTACTTGTACAACATTTTTATTATAAATCAAAAGCAAAATAATTATCATCAATATATCATAATGCATTAATGGTAGTAATAAAATAATTCTGAAGATGATTCAGGTAATACTGCTATTAAAAATGAGCATGAAAAATATACGTTTTTAATAAATAGAGGACAGATAATCAGAGTGTACCGAGTATCTTTTAGAGATTACGCAATATACATATATGAACTAATCCGGATAAGTCCTAATGACTTACTGCGTAAGCTTTCAAAGTATAGTTTATTAATTGCACTGTTGTATTGAATTGTGATTATATAGATTTAACATTTCTGTTTCAAAAATTACAAATATATTTATAAACATTATTGAGACATCGTATATAAAGTATAAAAAAGATACTTCAACTTGATTTTCCAATTTTGTTATACCAATTAAAGGAAATAATAATAATTCTTGATTTCATTTTCAAATTAAAATACGCTCACTACCATACTGACTTTTATTACTCGAATATTAAATCGATTTAAATGCTAAATAAATTTAATTTTATTAAAGCTTCTGTCAACAACTTCTGTTTTTTTTTTTCCCCCTTAAAAATTTGACGATTAAATTAAATTATTTTAAAAAGTTTGAAATATTAAAAGTAAAATACAAATAATGGTCGATAAATATCTTCCATTATTATTTTCTTATTCGCTTGGTGAACTACATGACAATCGTATATTTTTCTTGCGAGTATCTCCGGTACCACCCACCAAGCGTGTTATTTTTTGATCATTGTTTTACTTTTCATCTTCCATTGTAAGTCCGAAACCTGAAATGGAAAAGTTTCGACGTTTTGCGACAGAGAGAAACACATAAATTGGCGAGGAAAGATCGACAAGGGGTTGGAAGTGACCGACGAAGAACCAATTTTCGAAAAAGGCAAATACGGGCGAAAGCAACGTTATCTGTAGAATGTTTCACGGCAACATTGACATCGTGGATGTATCAGTATTTTCTCTGGGAAAAGGGATTGCTTAGAAAAGGTAAAAATCTAGGATGCTAAATAGCCAGTGTGTGAGAAACATGGGGGAAAAAGGGGAAAAAGGATACGTTAAAAGTTGTTTTTGTTTGAAAAGTAAAAAATGAAAAAAAAAAAGGATCTACGTATTAAATGTTAATATGGTTTTATATGTTATAATTTAATATAATTATTTGTAAATGTTGTAAACTTGTAGATTTGTATGTGTAAATTAAAGAATTTGCCCATTTACCAAATTTACTAACTGCGATTAAAGGAATCAATAAAATTTAAAACTTTAGTACCTTAAAAAGGTACATGGAATCACTTTTTTTTTCTTTACAGAGAGGGAAAGTGCACTTTTCTTGCTTTGTATGATAATGGTCATGTTTCTCTCTGCCAAAATGGTATGAAAAAGAGTTTTGAATATTGGACTCACTTCGAACTCCAGTTGCAATATTCAACTTTACTTTCTAGTTTTTTCAAACTAAGGAGTCAACCACCTACTTACTAGGGAATCCATATTTTTAACCTATATCTCTTTTACCCCGTTACAAACATTCCAAATCTACCTATAACCACACACAAAATATAATTATAACAAAAGTTACTATACCTTAACAACACTGACGTCATAGTATATCATTCAACGAGGAAAAAAGTGGTTTTAAATTGGTAACCCAAAGGCGAAGGGTTACCAACCTGGGACCACTTTGTTCGAGCCCGCAGGGCTACCAATACATTTTATTTTTAACGTGAGTAAAATCATTTTATATATGATTATTACTTGGAAAATATCAAAGTATGTTTACCATACTGGATACTAATAAATTGTACAAATCTGGTACTTTTTCGACTGTCAATTAATAATATACCACAACAAAATGTTTTACCTCAATGTTAATATACAGTATAGTAATTTTTGTTCCAACTTTTTTCTACGTGTAAACTTGTTACGAAGGGAAAAATCATACCTCAAAATATCCGATGTATCAGAGTGTTCCGACTCGTCGTACAAGCCATATTATAACATATGCCTGAACGACGAGTCCGTACACTCCACACCTTCAATAAACAAACTTTACCACTAAATCATGACCAATCAACTTTCCTCCCAACTTTCACAATATAAAACAATCTAAATACCACTTCTACACACAAACACCCACATGGAATCCAATTTTCAACCATGATTCGAACTTTTTTCCCCCAATAAGCCTCGATTAAAGCCGACCTTTTTCTCCCAGCCATCCATTCATAAAATAATTGTTAAAGAAGCAAGGCGTTTCGGCCCGGATTATGCATCCGAATTGTGTCTGAATTTGAAATGAGTTTGCCCAATGCGCATAATTCCGCTTGACCATCATTTTAATGGCCAAAGCAGGCTAAGACCACCTCCGCAAGTTCTTTGCAAGCTCGGCCTTTATATTTCGTATTCCATTCGCTTAAGATGAACCAAGTGTACGGTTTTCCGGGTGGCGCCGGGATTGGTCGAAGGCGGCGTGGACCGAAGTAAAGTAAAACGACGGTTTAGTAAGGAACGTTTCGATTAAGCGAAGGAAATGGTTTTCCCAGGTGCGGTGGCTCTATTGCCGGCTGCGCGCTATCGAACTTCCGGCCGCCCTCCTACCTTCTTCCCCCCCCCTCCCAAGATTTTCCTTCAATGCATCGCCACGGGTAAAATCTATATCTTCAATAAAACGTTCATCCTGCATTCGCGCGAATTACAATTTTACCGTAACAGGGATTACGCTTGGCTGTTGCGTTTAATTCCACTCTGTATGTATTTCAAAACTTATTAATTTATAAAAAGGAAAGAAAAGAATTGAATATATTAAAGCGGGGTTCTCTTTATTACGCTCGGTCTCTTCTTTAAATCCCATGTTTGACCAGTGAATTATTTTTCCATCCGCCTATAACATTTCAGTGAATCGATCGACCTTAATAGAAGTCGCTTCATTTTCACGATTAATGTTGAATTGAAAATTTGAATTTGGGGAAAAAAATTTGAAGGAATAATAGTGAATTGAATTAATTTGGGGTATAAAAAGGTCATTAAAACTGTCTTTTGATCTGGTTATTAATTTGTGGAATTATTGATAATGTTAAGGCAAAAATAGTGGAATGTTTGTGTGCAAATTTTGATGTTTTTTTTTTTCTTTCAAATAAGAATTGTGTTAATTGTAATAAGCTAATGGTAACTTCAATTTAACAAACTAGAAACAATTTTTCTTCGATAAATTTCTTAAATATCTTCCATTAATTGAAATTTACTTATCAACCCCTCCAACGCGTTTAATCCTCCCAATAAAACTGCAATGATAATAGAATCATAAATCGTTTGTACGCATAATTGTATATTTTGTAGCAATAACACCGCTATTAATGGCAAAAACATGTTTTCATAAACATGAGCTCTTGGTGGCCGAACTTTATACCCCGGCAAAACTGATAACTCGTGCGAAACACTTCGGGCAAGTACATACCGTAGTCCGGGGACCGCGGTAACTGGTCTCTGGTCGAGACTAGTTATCCATGTAACGTGTGGCGTTGGACTTCCATGCGCGGAACAACTCAGCTGGGAGCCGGTCGTGTTTGAGAAAACGAGAGTGCTCGGGGGCTCGAGAACAAAAACTGGTCCTTGCTGTCCGAATACCTCGATGCAACAATATCCTGAAACAGACAAAAGTTACATTATTACGATTTGTTACTTAATACAACATTTTTCTTTTTTTTCTCTTTTTCATTTTCAATGAAACGTTTGTGCAAGAAATCATGATAATTTGTATTAGTAAAAGTTTGGGGACGGTATGTTATTTACCCATTATTTAATATGTAATAATTTATATCATATATATATCTCATTATATCATATTATATCAAAATCAATATTTTCAATTTATCTTCATCAATAAACAAAATCAACAATATTAAGTAATATCATATATATCAAAAAAAATATATCATATTATATATGATATAATATATGACGCATATGGCATAACGTATATGTTAGGTACATGGCATTTATGACGCTGCATATATCTCATATATATCCTATTTATATCCCATATAAAACTTCACCATTAATTTGCAAATTATGGAATTTGATACATTTATACTTATACCTTCGTGTTATATTTTGGAATCATATTATACAGATATACGTGGCTCTAATATGCATAAATCACATACATACATACATAATTGGAAATTCAATAAAAAATTCAAATTCGTCAACACAGACATATGTTTCTATCCAAACTTTGAACATTAAATGAGAAACTCACATAATCCTCTCATTCCCTCACGCCAAGATTTCTAAATTTGCTTATAATGTGCTTAGTTTCAAAAATTAAATTCATCACAAATTCAGACCTCGAAAAGAAGAAGATTTATCTTCGTGGCGAAACTACGTCGACGCGGTATTGTATTAAAAGAGAATTTAATTCCGCGCCCGCTTTATAATCGGCGGCGTATTATTTATAAAGAGTTATCTTTAATTAAAAAAAAATATATACATACATATACATACAAGTGTATTAAATATTCCATTTCAATATTTTAAAAGGCGCGCCACGGCACCGTTCGTTTTGCACTTTGCTCTTAATCCAGTCGAATAGAAGTGTCGCGTTCGCGGCTACCCCGGGAGTTTCCGCATTCAAATAAAAGTCATGATCACGACGCATTTGAGGCAACGACAAAACAACAACAAAAGCAACATTTATCAACGCGGCGTGCGTCAGACTGTTTCTTTTATTTTATTTCCCCCCGCCCACCTTACTTTCTTCCCTTCTTTTTTTTTTAGCGCGACTCGCACTCGAGCGTACGCAAAAATCGCGGAATGTCGAGGCTGGGCGTTTAATATTTTTTCGTCGTACCACGGAATCGTACGTGCGAGCTTACACACGTACAAACTACGACCGTTTTAAATCGGATTTTGAGAATAATGATGATGCCGATTTTTAGTTGTAATTTGACGTGTTTTAATTCATTTTTACAGTTTTCTAAAGGGGGAATTGGTATTTCGTGAAGGTTATTTTCTTCAAACGAGAAATTGGTGGTCGTAATTAATTTTTGTAACACGCTAGTTTCCATTCGAGGGAGGAAAACGACTATTTCCCATCCGAGTGTGGAAAAACGACTAGTTTCCGTCCTAGGGCGGGAAACGACTAGTTTCCATTCGAGGGAGGAAAACGACTATTTCCCATCCGAGGGTGGAAAAACAACTAGTTTCCGTCCTAGGGCGGGAAACGACTAGTTTACGTCCCAGGGTGGAAAGCGACTAGTTTCCGTCCGAGGGTGGAAAACGACTAGTTTACGTCCCAGGGTGGAAAGCGACTAATTCCCGCCCTTGTCTAAAAACACCTGATTTCCCAACAGAACAGAGTGGTTACTCCCCTTACACTTGTTACAAAAAACAGCATATACACCAGGGACAAAACAACGATTTTTCTTCTTCTCACACGGCCAACTTCACACTCGTCTATAATCGTTATCGTTCCGCCCACGTTGCATAATACACCATTCGACATCGATCGAGTTTATAATCGCTCACAGCATCGCGTTAAGTCGCGCAAAGACTCAGCCACGGTGAGCGATGGAGCTAGACGGGGGGAAGGGAGGGGGGCAGAAGGATCGGGCAGAAATAGGACGCGCCAGCTAAATGATTCATACGATGAATTATTTCTATTCCGCGCTCAAAGTAACGAGGATCGATCGGCCCGGCCAATCGACTTATGCTAAAAGTTCGGCTCGAATTCGGCCGAGGCGCGATAGCGCGGACCCGAAATCGCCGACGGCGGCGAAAAATTCGCGAGGCCGCTCACGTCGCGCGGACCGCATAAAGATTTATCGGAGGTTACTTTTGCGCCTCTTCCCAACGCCGCGATTTCGGTGTACAGTTGTAACGTTGTACCCTGCGACGCGTCACGTCAAAATAATTCAACAACCCGCCCCCGATTCGTATCAATTTCGCGGGCACTCTTTGCCGCCGCTTATGGACGAGAATTTCAATGGGCGGCCGGTCTGACTATCGCGAAAATTTCTACTTTAACGTCCCGCTTTGCGATCCGCGTCAGAGTTTACGGAGAAGGGTCTGTAGCAAATTTTTAGTTATGAAGAAGAAAAGAATTGTATATTATTGGTTTAATGATTTTATTATTATTTTTGAATAGTATAATATATTAAATTATAAAAAGTACTAAAAAAAAGTTTAGTAGCAGTCAGAGAAAAATATAGTGCAGCCAATTAGAAATTATTCTTTGTCACCCGGTGACGTAATGCAGCATTTTTCTCTCTAGGAAGTTTTAAGAATGTTATATATGGCCATACATGGTCTATGTAATAATTTCTTTATATTGAAATCATACAAAATTATATTGTTTTTTTTTTTTTTTGAAACATACAAAAAATATTTGTAAAATTTTGCAATTCGATTAACAAATCTGTTAATATTTTTTTATTTAGATTTGTCTGTATCATTTCTTATATATAAAGTTATATAAAAATTTAATAAACACTAACATATATGGGACATTTATGTGGTGAAAATCATATATGTGACGTACACGTTGATTTTTACCCGGTTAATTATTCAAACTTTACTTGCAAAATCCCTGGATTTAATTTAGCTTCTAAAACAAATTTTGCATTAATATAATTAAACGTGACATTGGATATTTAGTAAAAATCTTTTAATCTCCTGTAATCCAAAGAAAATAATGTCAGCTTAAGGCATTTCATTGTATTTAGTACGGTAATAAGTAATCCTTTGGTATCTCAAGTTTTGTATCACATTAATAAAGGTTCGCCAAAATTCGTGGGAAGTAAATAAAAAATACTAAAATAATTAATTAAACATTTATGCATATAAATTCCTATTACATAATTAATTAGTTAATGTACACTAATAAAAATGTTGGAATAAATATTATTACACTCTATTTTACGTTTATGAGAATTTTGCGTGTAATTAAATTTGTAACTTTCTTACAACCTTATTAATTTCAAACTATTTCTCAATGCGAAAATCTTAGGTATTCTACGATATTTTAAGAATAAATTTTCAATTTAATAAGCCCTCATAATTACTTATTCGGCAGTCATATGTGTGTCACAATATAAATATCACTTGTGAGTTGCTTTCAAATAAAATATTCAATGGTTCAAGGGTTTAATTTTGCACCAGTAATCGGTATTTTTAGTATTAAGTTTCCCCAGGTTAATGTTATAATTTGACATGTCACTGCACATTGTAATCAAGAGTGATTATTTTATATATATACTTAAATACTGGTAAAACAATTTTATATAAAAAATTATATTCCATTTAATACCACATACGTGTGTTTTTAATGTAAATATTTTATATTCAGTCTCATTTTTAGTTCTGGCACGTTGGATGATGGCAACGAGACACGTCAAAAACTTATAGCATGATGGACGAGTAACCCACTCTGTTGACAGTGAAGAGACAATTTTTCAACAAATTTTCTGATCCCGTTCCATCCACTTTTTTTTTACGAATCATGGACGAGATAATTTTCCAATAAACATTAACGAAAACATCATTAAAGTTTATCCCGTTGTTGCACAGGTTTAAAATATATTTGTGTTTCGATGCTTTTATGAAATTAAATATCTTCAGGTATTAATTACTGGGTAAAATAATATGCATTATGTTACAAGCGGATATTTGCATTGAAGTATAATACCTTGTATAATTAACAACTATTTCTTATTGATTATAAAGTTATATATG
>JABFPN010005263.1:0-13490 GCA_022817305.1 Leptoteleia sp. ZL-2020 | reverse complement strand
TTTTTTTTTTTTTTTTTTTTTTTTTTGACTAAAAGAAGCTTGTAATGTGTTTGCAATTTCATCGCGCGAAGAACTGAGATGTTTTGTCGTTGACAATGGAAAGCATATGAAGTGCGGCAGAAATGACAGTGTTCAGAGAATTAAAACAAAAGGGGAAAACTAGATCTGAAATTTGATCCCGGTTTTAACAGTATCACAAATAGCCAAATCCAATGGCCCGCGATGGAAAATACGTCTAAACCTTGCCCGCTCTCGAATCACGAAAAACGAAAATCCTGCTTCAGGTTGCTAGTACACGTTGAAACCAAAACGAGGTGTTTACCCCATACAAATCGCGGCTGCGTGGCTCGTAGTTACAGATTATACGCACACGCGGCGCAGCATCATTACTTGTTGCATAATTATTCATTATACTGTTAAAACGTTAACAATGCTTCGCGTTTGTTGCCTCTACTATACATTTACCTGTTCAAGTCGACGTTCCATTTTGAAAGTCACCTATTTCCTTCTATTTTCTTTCTTTTGTTTTCTTACTTTTTTTAATTTCCACAAGAAGCGAGTTATCATTTTATATTTGTTTATTTTTTTTTAAATACACGTTGCATTTTATAAATTCTCTCACATTCGCTCGCAAATTCTTACAGCTATACTTTGTTTGCAGACAGCTTGATAACTGATTCGGATAAATTAATTCGAAGAGAAATTATGGGTCTGGTTTGCGATCGGATATATCTGGCTATCCAAGAAAAAGCATATAGTCATGCCGCGACGGATCTCATTTTTGATCTTTGACTTGGCAAAGGCAAAGACGGCAGTTGGATGATAATTATATAGATTTTTCTTGGACTCGTTGCGGGACAATTTCGAATCGAGGAACATCCTACGGTTATTGAATGTGTTGATTGATAAGATACTGAGATGAAACTAGAACCAGCTAGTCGCTCCGCCGAATTTCGTAGAAAGGCCACCGATACCCTTGCCAAACATACTGCCCATTTTACCTACGACGTTGGATGTGACGTTGCTTACGTTTGCCAGGTAATTGGCATCTTCGCCTGTGATCGTTTCCACAATGGTTACTTTCGTCTTGGGTCGCTCCACGTCGTCGTCATTGCCGTTCTCCGAAAGTCCCCTGGAAAGTGTGAAAGTAATAATAATATTTCCATAAATATCATTTAATAGTGAATGAGAATTCATTACAACGGCTGAGCAATGAAGATCGGATGTTTTTAGTGTAAATTTTTCATATTAGAATCTGACCTGATTTGCTGAATGGTCTAGATTTAGGTCATGCTGGCAATATAAAGAAAGTCTTACTATAGAAGTTCCAGATAAGTCGTGACGTGTCACACGTTTGTGATAAAAGCGAAACATATATGGATCGCGTATGTTTAGTATTTCATTTCCATTTACATCCTAATGAATATATGTTACAACTTTTTTTCTTTTAAAAATAAGTAAAAAAAAAGCATATGTTCAATATTATCCTGCATGTTATAAAATGAATGATTTTTAAAAGTTTTCTATTTACCTCAATTTTATATTGTCTATATATTTTAAAATATTACTTTAAAAAAAATAATTTGAAAATGTTATATTCTTTATATACGGAACTATTTTAAAAATGAATAATATTATAATAGAAGAAAACGCGATATTTTTCTCAGTGTATAACACATAGATTCGATATTTATATAAATGCCTTTGATTGATATTAAATATATCAATAAATACATTTATTGATATATTTAAGGGTTCTTTCAATTCTCCAAGGTGATTGCATGGATAATTCAGTATTCAAGTGCAATGAATATTTTCACAAGTAATATCGATGTTTGTATTTTTATTACTTTTTATCCGTTTATTGACTGTAAGACACGAGTATCACTTCAAAGTTTAAAGTAGTCTAAAGTGAACTTACTCTTCGTTCTGAGCGTTCATGGATAAGGCACAAGTTGCTTCCTCCGTTTGCATTCTCTGAGATATCGTCTGATATGTCTTCGAATTTAGTTTGTCCTCCATAACTCCCTGAAGCTCAAAGTCCGTATATATCTTTTTCACTATGTGAGCTAGGCAAGTGCATTGGTACAGATGCAAACTATGATCTAGTCTTTCAGAGAGCCAGTTACAGAGCATCTGAATTTGTGCCGTGTACCATTGCTACAATCAAATTAACAATTGAACATAAATTTATTTTTTTAACTCATCTGATTAACCTCAACCATACGTATCAATACCTCAAAGAATGTTAGAATCCACAATTCATCAATTATTTTACTTCTTATTTGGTCCATACAATTCCTAGTAAAATTTACGTACGCTTGTCCCATCTCTTTTCCGCTGCCAGATACTTTCTATAAAATTTAAGGAGCAAGTTATTATGACGCAGTTCAATAAATAACTTCTATTTATATCTGTCATACCGTAAAGCTGAGTATGGATCCGATAAAGGAACCCTCATCGTATCGTGACAATTTTGAAAGGGTCGTTTCCAAGACGGTCACGAGTTTGTTAATCATTCCCTGAGTCATTCCAGCCGACGTCTTCTCTATTAGGTCATCTATCTTCGCGTGATACTTGTGCTATAATTGTAATAGTAAAATTTTATACAATTTATCCCACAATTTTCATAAATGTTTGCTACTTACACGGAAAGCAAAAGTGAACATATTATACGTTGAAAATGAATTCGATTGATTTTAACGATGACACAGTTAAATTCAAGCATCAATGCAATTGATAATTCCATTGTTTAATACCACGAGCTTTCATCATATAACACGCTAACTTTTTCCCCGATGTAATCTATCTATGTATGCTATACTGCATTACGTGTCCTTCAAGTTATGCAACGTATCGCAATTAACGAAAATGTTATAACATTATCTGAAATCTAAAGCTGTCAAATGAAACGAATTTATTAGGATTACAACGGTAATAGTCACCTGGTGTCCCCGAACATCACAAATTCACTGCATTAATCGCGAAATCACATTCATCTATTAAAAACAATACCAATGAAACTTACAACATCCACGCCGTCGACGGCGCAAAGCTTGAAGCTTTTATTTTTCGCGTCCAAGATGACGTTCACCATGGAGCACATTTCCGACGGTGTAATGTAATCTGTGGAAATAAAAGTGACGCCCTTCTTGAGCCACTGCTGGAAAACTGTGTCGGTTTTCTGAATGCATGATTCGATGCAATCACAGGCCATAAGCTTAAGTCGTTGCTCCAGGTGTTGTCTGAACTCTTGATCGGGCCATTGTAGGCCAAAGATGAAGGATTGCAGAGCGTCCAATTTCCAGAACAAGTCCTCGGAGGTGTTACAACCGCCGTTCACCTTCACTTCCCAGCGTTCCCGCTCGAATCCTTTAACGATGCCTTGGACGATCGACGCCTCCATCAGGTCCACGTAACGCACCACCAATGGCGCGAAAATCAGCATCAGGTGTTGATGAAAGCGGCCGTTCTTCAAGTTATCTGAGAGCACGCATTCGTGAAAGATACGAGAAAACGAAATATCACCGTTAAATATTTCAGTTAATTTTAATTCAGTTTGGTAACTCTATGTCAGTTCAACAATTTTACCGCAGTTATTGTCTTCTAAATAAGATTTTAGTATTGTTTGATTTATAATTAAATATTGTAAACAATAAGATGGATACATTTGAATATTAATTAGCATTAATGAGTATTAATTAGTTTCAGTTTTGGGCTCAATTAAGTTTCCAAGACTTTCGTGCAACTTTGTTTGTCACAAATGTATTTTGTAAACAAAAAATGTATATATTACATGTTGCATTTCATATAATATATCATTTTAAGTAAGCTTCTAACAAGTTTCTCTGGTTTAGATAAATTTAATAATGCTGCGGTTAAAACAATTGACTGTTTATATTGGAAGGCATTTGATTTGATTGGCACTCACCGTCGTTACTGAGATATTCATTTAAAATCTGAAAGAGTGGAAAACTTTCCCAACTATCAGGGGGTTGCTCTGCGAGTACCTTGTCCATATCGGCTGCGAAGAGCGCCCAGAAGATCTCAGCGTGTTCCACCAGGAGCTCGCTAAACCAGGCAAATGCCTGCGGTGCGGTGTAGTAGGAGCGTAACGTGAAAATATTGGACGACACACATATACGGCGGGCAAACATATCTCGTCTCAGAGCGGTGGGGACGCCGCTCTGAGGATGAAGCCCTCGAGTGCTATACGCAGAAGATGCTACGAATTTCTACTTTCTTTCGTCTCGTGGCGAAATATACTTTTTACAAGGCATTTGAAATGATACAAAGGAACTTTCAAACAATCGATAACTAAATTGAATTAAATTGTGATCGGTCTATTTCTAAAACATTCTCAGCTGATAAATTATAGCAAATTATAAGATAGTAGTCAAGAGAAGAAAAAGGTGTGATTTAAGTTAAAATAAAATTGAATGCAATTGGAGGTAATTGTACGTGTTTGCCGTTAACTGTGTGAAGGTATTGTAAAAAGTCGTCGCGAGATTTATTAGCTTAGCGTATCAAAATTGGAGTGACGAATAATTGTAATCAAGTGCTGAAATCGTGTTAAATTCGAAAAATAGCAGTTATATTCAATTGTTCAAAGCTGGATATTAAGTTGTGAAATTCCTTGACATATTGAACTTAATCGATGGCTTCCAATGAACAAAACCGAATGAAATCAGCTAATTAAAATATCGTGATATTGCGTTGACTTGAAAATTAATAAATTTTAATTGCAGGGCATGTATTCTACCTAAAAAAGTAACTATCTAAATTCTAGCTACGCGAATGAAGGCTAGAAAAGTTGCTAAGTGATAATTTGTAGCGTTGCTATATGTAAACTCCTAAAGTCTGGCTAAGATAAATGCATATACTTGCGTGTCAATTACCTCGGTTTTCCCCTTTGAGAGCTGCAAATTATCATGAAATTACATTAAATATCAAATCAACCGAAAATAATAATTGAAACCTAAAATTAAAAATCATCTCTTTGTACTCTGAGAAGAGAGACAGGAAAACAAACAAAACGTAACCGAAATCATTGTAACTTGTAAGGTATTGTCATCAGCTGAGAATGCCCTTTTCATTCTTCGGCGCAATCATATTTTAAAGCAAAATTATTGCGGCAAGACAATATCTTCTTGTAAGCCGATGAATCCAAGTTTTACGGGACTTTTGCCCTCCCTTCTTTCAAATCTCGAGAGTTTCGCTTACAACAAACAAACAAACGTAAACACCGAAATCTAAAAACCTATTCAATACCTCCGAATAATGCTCTTCATTTTGTTGAAGTAAATCTACGCAGAGAGTACCGAGGTTGATGAGGTCCTCCATCTTTTTACTCGGTGACACACACACATCGCCATTCAAGTCGTCTTGCAGTTTCGCCTCCGAAGCAAGTCGATTATAATTTATGTGCGCTGCAGTTTCGAGACAAGATTTGATCTTATCTCGAACTTCCTCGGCAGGCACTGGGGTGACTACATCCTTCATCAGCACCCGCTCTAGAAGGGACAATGTGGCTCTCAATGATCCTTCGGGACGTCCAAAAGGGAAACTGTACCTATAAGAATACAACAAACTGGTATAAGTAAACTTATTTTCGAATATAATTAAATAATTTAAAAGTTACATGTTTCGTTTCAGCAATTCCTTATGATTACAATGAGTATCGTACTTAAAATTAAAAGTGTCATTACCTGAAATTGGTGATTTGGTGTTCTAGTAGTTTACGTAGACGTTCTTTAAGATCCATAAATTTATCTTTCTCTTCGTGCGTGATGGAACCAACTCCATCCGGCTGTTCTCCGTGAACATGACTGGCGCAAAACGCAAAACTGCAGTGCATCAAGGTTGGATCAATCATAACACCTCGCTCTGCGCGATCTAGCAAATCACTCAAGTAACAAAGATGTCGATAGCAACCTCGCACACCATATCTGTAAATGAAATAGAAATAATCCCTCGAATCGAAATAAGACAAAACAATCGTCATACTAGACAATTTTTAATTAGACTCATACTCATACTTTAATTAAGCAGACAAAATTACCACAATAAAACCCTTACTTTTATCCTACATAAAATCAAAATATGTTCTCTACATTTATGTTGCATTACCTCGCACAGTATTCATCCAAAACGAACACTTGTCCAGGAGAGAACCAACCCAATGAGGAATAAGGGTCGTTAAGCCGATAATCTAATGTTAGACACTGTAAGAATTTGAATAGAGAGGCATGCTCGTATTTGCATGGATCCGCACTGATAAAGTCCTCCATTCCATGCTTTCGGGCCCGATCTGCGTCACCTTGGATTTTGCTAATCGTTGAATTCTTATCAGCTACGGAAACGGGCGGTGTCGGCTTGTGCGACTGCCCTGTAGCGCGATACATGGCCATGACCCACAAGTGACATTCGTTTTCGTCATCCGAAGCAAAAACAATATTGTCTCCTTCGCGGACGGCATTAAAAAAGAATCTAAAACACATTTCCATTATACATAGAAATATAGGTAAATGATGTAATAAATTTAAAATCGACACTCTACGTTTTTTTATTTTCTGTTTCTCAAAACGTCTTATAACGGAGTAATGTCAATAGCAGATGTAAGCTATATCTTCTAATTGTATTTTATTACTAAGTTAAAAGATATATTACATTAGAATATATCACCGAGTACAATTAAAAGATATAGCTTACATCTGCTTATAGGACGTTTTGAGAAACAGAAAATATAGGTAAATGACAAATAAATTCCTTTTAGTTATTCAAGTCTAACTTGATTGGGCTCAAAATGCTTTTCATTTTCGTTTTCATTACCTGCCACCTTGCAGATCCATGCCAGCCATTAAGTTTGCGGAAACAGGTTCTATATAGTCTACGGTGTAACCATCTAGTTGCATCATTTCTGACGGTTCGCTCTTCTTCTCTTTGTATGAACACATTGCAAACGTGTACTGCGATACCTGAACCAGAACGTAATATCGCTTCTTCCACTTTTTCCACACAGACTTCCCAAGAGCGTATAAATGCCCACAGTGTTTCATATTCGAAGGCTTTTCCATGCGACAGGCAATTTTAATACGTAGGTCCTGATCAGGATTATTTCTTGGGACAGTCATACGATGCCATTCGGGCACTTTACCGGTGAGAGGTGTAGGCTTTAATATAACCTTTCCTAATTCTTTATCCTCCAACGCTAGCATGCCCGGATTCTCGGTGTAAAGCCGAACTTTGACTACAGGCAATGGGTGCATCGTCGTGAAATCCCCTTGTGTATCCCACCTATTTTAACAGGAACAGTAAGGTCCGATTTAAAAAATCAGATTCATAAAGTAGAAACAATTAAAAAAATAATACTTGCATCGGTCTCGAGGCTTCCGCTTGATCGGTTTGCAGTTTTTCACCCCCCTCTACTTCCATAGTACAATAAACAATTCTATTTGGTGCCAAGCTTTTAATACCTTTAACCTCCATAACAATAACCTCTAACGGAAAGCTCAGACCCACATCCATTTTCGTTAGTTGTGGGTCTGAATCAGCGGAGTCGCCCTCCAATTTTGCGAGAGAACCCTGACTGCGGCAGCGGTTGCGGTCACGCGGAGTGTGACGCTTCAGCTTCTGCAGCCCATATTTACCGTCCATCGAACCTTTTGAAACCGGTAACGATTCCAAATTTCGCATTAGCAGGTTGATAGACGATTTGAGCTCCTCTATGTAGAGCGACTCCATCTCTTTCAAAAGAAATCTTGGCATAAGTTTTCGATTCTGAAATTAAAACAAATCAAATTATTCAATTAATTCGCAGGCAACGGAAAAGAAGAATTTTTATATTATAACTAGAAAAAAGCAAGAAACATGGAATTAATTAAAGTTTCTTTTATCCTTGCTACATTTCCAACGTCAACCTTTTAAATTGTACGCCAAATTTAAGACTCAAAAGAAACTTTGAGCGAAAAGTGTTTTCAATCAGATTGAAACTTGGCCGTTATAAATTAGAATAAAAGAATACTAATTAGTTCCCACGTTCCTTGAACTTAATTTCTACTAGAATTGAGTTTAACTGGGACTTACTTTTTCCATTTCGTTGACTCTCTGTATGCGACCGTCCAGCTCCCTCCTGATGGCGGCAGCCTGCTCATCGGCTGAATCCAACAAGAGGGCGTTGAACAGAAGCTGGTGCTCAAATTTTTTAACACCAAGGATTTGTTGAAACATATCGTACAACTGCTCCTTGGATAATATAAGTTCGGAATTTAAAGACTGTTGTTGCATCCTGGAAGGCCTTTTAGTTTCTTCATCACCCGTACCTTTAAATATACAATCGAATTTGGTCATCCAGGACTTAAACACAGTTTCTTTGCTTAACCCGTCCATTTCCGGGAGGCATCGAACACGCTTTTCGATATTGTTCTTGAATACCTCACGGAAGTCGTACTGGGAACAAGCACCACTTTGCACCATTCGCACCACCCTTTCTGATTTCAGAAATACATCATAATAATTTTGAATCGCATTTTTAAATGCCTCGTCTGCTATTATCTGAGTATCGCCTTTTAAGAAACTCTGAAACAAAGGAAACGTAAAGTTTGTTGCTCAATTATGTAATCAATTATGTAATATTATTCAAAAAGTTTGAAATTATTTGCAGAGATTCGTTACTTGAAACCGAGAAGATATAGTCTCCAGTTGTTGCTTTGTTATTTTCATTTGTCTCCTTGTCATATCTGTGGGCTGTTTTGCGTTGAAGGGATAGGCGATGCACCGTGAAATGAATACGTACAGTTGTATACGCGTTTTTCTTTCTTCCTCCTCTCGTTCTTGCTTATCCTATTTAAATACAAGCAAAAATATATATCAGTAACATAATATTTATTAAAAAGAAAATAGTATACACGTAAGCTCCTTAAAACACAAGTGGTGTAACTCCTCTGTTTGTTTATTTTTTTTGTTAGTTAAGGTCAGTAACATGTTTAGCAAGTGGTATGACTCGCATAGCAACCGTATAGGTAGCAGCACTTATGTTGGGATTGCTTATAGAAATCCTAGTAAAACGTTCAATATCTCCAATCAATAATAATACATTTGCATCAAATACAGTTACACCAAATGGATTGTAAAGGGCTTATATATACGTATTAGAATATCAATCAGTTGAATATAAAATAATTTGTTTAGCATTAGTATATAAACATTATACATTATTCTTTCAATGTTGAATAAACATTTTACATTCAATGCGTTAATTTTTTAAGTGTATTGACTGCTCGCAATGCCTACAAAGAAGTGTGCAATGTTAATTTTTATTCACCCCCGAGAACAGAAACAAGGACCAGAAATATTATACCTTTCTGATAAAATTAGACAGTAAGAAAGCAGATACGTGACGATGTAGCTGCTTTCACACCTTTATTCTTATTCAAATGAAGGACTACATATATTTGATTCTCCACTTCGACCAACTATAAAGTGCTGTCAAGTACACGAACATAGAAACGCTACTTCACATAATTGTCTACACGTAATAACACCCCAAGTTATACGAATCAATAATTGGTCTAATTTATTAGCGATAGTCACGAGTTTTTGATACATCTTATTTAATATATTGCTACTCTCAATCATTTATTTCAATCTATTTGCGTCAATACTAGAGCAAAACTTCAATTACAATACTTCGTCAGTTATTATTGGCATAATGAATTGTGTCTGTGAGTAAAGGCAGTCTACTTTGCGACAAATTATACGTTTATTTTAAGAATTATATAAGCGCATTTCATGGAAAACCTCATTTCATCGATGATCATTTACTTTTTTTTTTAAATTATAAATTTAGTGACATTTAAAATACAGTCAAAACGTAGTCAAATCCTTCACTGTTCATTATTATAAATAATTCTTTAAGCAAATTAAATTAAATTATTTACATATTCCACGTACCATATTCTAAGAATATTTTTTCTACTTGTATTCGTCGAAATGTTAATACTATAGATCTTAGTAGAATTTATACATGCCTTATTTCTCTACTAAAGTCAAATTGAATTATTTTAATAATTAAAACCTTTAGGTAAAGTTATTATTCCCTCAAAGGAAATAAGATGCGTTGAAAAGAACGAGAGAAAGAAATAAGCCGGGGTTTTGAAAACTTCAGAAGTACAATTTCTCCAGTTGCGTCTAAATACAAATAAGAAAAGCCGCTTACCTGCAATTCCGCTTCCGTCTTTTCACTAGCTACCGAGGGCGAGGGACTATTTGGTCTCTGGGCGGATTTAGCATAAGCCGTCGCATCTTGTGCGGCGCTCATAGAAGGCGACAGTGAATTCCTGGCACTGGACAGGTTCGGCACGTCTAATCCGGCCGCGGTTGACGCCGCAAGATCTGATTGCGATGCCCCCGCGACCTTGCCGTGGGACCCGGCGGCCGCAGCAGCGGACGACCCGGTGGAAAAACCGCCCGGAGATCCGTGCTGGCTGCCAGGCCCACCTGGCGAACCGGTGGCGCCCACGACCCCCGCGCCGGGACCCGAGCTGACACCACTGCCATGCCGTTGGGAACCGTGCGAACTGACACTACTGCCCCCGCGGGGCTTGACACCGCTGCGATTGTACTGGCCCGGGTCCTCCTCGCTCTCCTCTTCGGAGGAGCTTGGGTCTATCATAGTTTAAACGTTACCTTCGCTGTCGCTTTTACAGCTGACGACGATGACGACGACCACAACGCCGCCGTCGCCACTGTAACCCTGGAAAAAGAAAGAAGACATTTATTCTTGCAATATAATTATAGGCTTGCAACGAGTTAAATTGAATCGATTGTTTAATAAAAATCATCATTTTATTCACTTTTTTATAGGTACAAATATATACTTTTATATAAATTTTATATGCCAGTCCAGTAAAAATTACACTCACAAAACTGTCTATTTAAGAGTAATAGAATATTCTTATATTAAATAGGATTTCCATTCACTATATGGATAAAACGAAATTCTATTTATAATAAGAATAAATAATTCTTATAAAGCATATATTTATCTGAAGAATAATTCCATTTATATTAAACGGATTTTTTTTCAAGAAAAGAATAAAAATCCTCCTGGCCCAGTACTGTTAGCCAGACTTTGGTAAAGAGATAGGGCCGGTACTGGTTTGAGCTTGGTTATCAACAAAAACAGAAGATAACCAGATGTAAGACATGCCAGGCAAAATATCAACGCCATAGTTGATCCAGACTTGAAGCAGTACTGGTGATTTAAAAAAATTGTTCAATGCAAGACCAACGTTGGATGATTACTGGTAGGGTATAAGTATACAACTGGTACGTTTAGTTATACGGTACTGGCCCAGTGTTATCACTCCATTACTGGCACGATTCCGTCACTATACTGGTAAACAAATTTACCAGTACTGGTAACTCTGGTAACAGTACTACACCAGTACTGGGCCTGTAGAACATTTCCTACTGGGCAATATAATTAATTGAACAACACTGACTGAACGTAACAAATTTAACACGGATGGAACGCGGGCTGAAACAATACTGCGACGATAACAGCTCAACTAGGCTTATATATTTACAAATAGACATATTATTATAATTAACAGAAATCTCATTAGTATAATCTGAGATAAGATTTATCATAAAATTAATTTCCTTTTAATATAAATACTTAAATTTTTTGTATACTTATTGAATATTCTTATTTTTAATTGATTTTCTATTAATTTTAATAAGAAAATTTTCTTTCTACAGTTTTCTTAAAGTAAGTATATTTTTTTTCTGAGTGTATGGTAAAACACACCAAAGTATTTGAAAACAAAATACTTAATAATTTAAGTTTTAAAAAGTAAGTAAAATGAGTATCTACGAAAGAAAGTCTTATAATGAATATTGTAAAACAACAAAGTGATCCGCTGCATGATTAATATGTTTAACTGTTGACCTGTGTTGTATATTTCTGAAATTAATTAATAGTTTCACAAATATTTACTGTTATTTACTTAAATATTGCTCAGGAATACTTCTAACAATAATTTTTTGTTATTTTTTACGGCCAGCTGGTACAATTACCACTTCTAACAAGAATAAACACGCTAAGCATAATTCTCGTCGCCAGAGGTATCTAAATTATAATTAAGCCGCTTTAGGAACCCTATTCTTGCACGCGCGCGATAATTCAAGTGTGAATATCCTGATTTTATTACAAATAAAGTAATTGTTATGTAAAAATATAAAAATATAAAATTTATCAAGAAAATCATTATATATATATATACAATTAAGAAAGATAAAAAATATATGAAAAGCAACTATAATATAAATCAAATTTTACATTCACTTTTTAATGAATACTAAATAAATACTAAAGTACTTAAACTTAGAATAATGTAAAATATACGTCAACAAATATGATTGATTTAACAATAAAATTATTCTTAATGAAATTTAATATCGCAAAATTCAATTGACCTCTGCGTTGGCATTAGTAGTTTTTCAAACGGAACACTACAATAAATTCTGTTATCATATAATATTCGTGATCGTCCGGCAGCAAACGATTTTTCCGAACAATAAACGTACTTTAATTAAAGCAGAATCAAATAAATGGCCGAGGGAAAATTCATCGGAGGTGAACGAACATTTGTTACAGTTTGTTGAAAAACCGTCTAGCTGATTTACGTCACGCCAATGAAAGAAGCAAAAATCGTTCGGTCATTAAAGGACCAGCAGTTCAAACTTTAATTCGAATTAGTATCGCCGAATGTACAAGTTGTAATTTTGTATTGTAATCATGATGGAACGATAAGAAGCATTTTAACGACAGACATTCGCTTTTCATTGCCCCATTGTATATACGAATCTTGATGAATTAAAAGTTATATCTGCGCCACTTTGGCATCTTATCTGCATTCCACATGTAATTCGGCTCTAAAAACCACCAAAACAGTTTATTGCCTCGTAATAAATCACGAATCTTTATTGTTAATAATGCAAATAAGTGTTGACTTGTAAAAGTTGTATTTCGTCGTTTCAGTTTATTACTCTCAGAAAAATGAATTATTAAACGAGCAATTCAGATTGCACGAACGAGATAAAAAAAAGAGCTGGATATTTTTCTGGAAATGATCTGGAAAATCATTGATACAAATGACAAGTACATGGAGAGAAAAGAATATTAAAAATTGAGAGACCAGGGATTACAAATGTTAATAAACTGAATTCTAATTTTTGACAAACACTTTATTTCATGTTTTGACCGTTCGATGTCGCTATTCATCAGCGTCGCTAATCAATTGTCTATGTCATTCATAAACCAATTATTAAACGGTTTACTAAAATTTAATAAACAGATTGTTGAATTGTACGAAACTATTATAATACTAATGGAATTACTATTTTTAATAAACTAATTTAATAAATTTTATTCAATTGGTTTGCCATATAATGATATTCTGCAAGTATAATGCCAAACTAGTAAA
>JABFPN010005262.1:0-13490 GCA_022817305.1 Leptoteleia sp. ZL-2020 | reverse complement strand
TATATAGAAAAAGCATTTTCACATTGTTTTAATTGATTTCATTTACTTATTTACAGCACAGTGTTGTCGTTTATTATAACTAACCTATAAATGAAATGCTGACGAACAGAAAATGAAAATTTTCTGAACACAAAATGAACGGGAACCGAAAACGAACCGAACAGACGTTTCGTGATGCCACTCCTGTTTGCTTCGCAATGCTTAGCTGACATATGGTGTAAACGCATGTTAGCTAAGCATTGCGAAGCAAACAGATTGGCCAACCTAAATCGTTGATGGCAAAATAATAGGTGTCCATGATTCACAGAAAGCGGGTGTACAGAGCAGTAATACACTGCAGAACCCCACACCAGCCCCATGTTATGGTACATGAAATCAATGTATTTTATCACACTGAATACGATTATGCAGAAAAAATTTGGTTTTGGCTGACCGTTTTACAGTTATTTGCGAAAAAGTGCCATTTTTACCCATGAAGAAATTTATTTCTTTAAAATCTAACTAAACTAACAACATAGGTCCAGAAAATCGTAAGGAGCGATTTTGGTCCTTTGGAGCATATCTCTAAAGTTGATACTTTCAGCGTTATTGACGAAACCTTGAACGCCTAATTCAACCCGGACGCGCTCCGAGGGACTATATTGTCGTCTACAAGGGAGAGAATCCCCACACTTCCAAACAATATAACACATGCTTTCTGTGTATTTTTTTCTGCTGATAACGAATATGCAAAAAAATTAGTTTTGATTACCTGTTTCAAAGTTATTTGCGAAAAACAGATATTTTTACCGTTTTTTGGCCATAACATTTGAACGGCAAGAGAGCGGCAAATTTTTTTTTGAGATTCGTAATCAGCGCGAAAAAATACATCGATTTAATGTGTTTTTACCTACCTTAGGGGGGGAACATTCCGAATAATTACTCAAGACTATTTTCTTTTCGCAATAAACTCCCTTGTGCTCCACGAGAAATTTTCATAATTTTCGTTTCCGCCACTGTACGAGGTATGCAACCCAACCCAAAAATTTTCTAAATCCAATTTTTTTTGCCCATCCCCCAACCATTTTCGCCCTATTCCTTTGGGTTTTTCCTGCCTTGCGACACTCCTCTACCCAACTCTTCTCCAACATAGAATTTTTTTTTCCAATTTTTCCCAACTTACTTCCCACATACTTTTTCCAACTTTTCTTCACCTTTTTCCCAACTTTCTTCCCAGACGATTTTTCTAACTTTTTCCCAATTTTTTTCCTACTTTCTTCCCACATACTCTTCCCAACCCTATCCTAACTTTTCCCAACTTTCTTCCTACATACTTTTCCCAACCCTATCCCAACTTTCTCCCTACACACCTTTCCCATCCTTACCCTAACTTCTTCCCACCTACCTTCCCACATACCTTTCCAACCCTTACCCAACTCTATCTCCCTTTTACACACTTCTTCCCTACTTTTCCCAAGTCTCTCTTCTTCTTCTTCCTTTTCTTCTTCTTCTCCCCCTTCTTCTCCTCCCTTCTCTTCTCTTCTTTACTTCTCTCTTCGCTCCTCCTCTTCTCTTATTCTTCTCTTCTTATCTCTCTTCTCCTCCTTACTTCTCTCTTCTATCCATTTCTTCTCCTCTTTCTTCTCTCCCTCTCTCTTCTCTTCCTCTTCTCTCTCTTCTCTTCCTTTTCACTCCCTTCTTCTCTTCTTCCTTCCTTCTCTTCTCTTCTCTTCTTTCTTCTCCGCGAGGTGCGTACCCAGGGGGCTTGTGGGAGGCTGGTCTACCCTCGACGGCGTAATGCCGGCCGAGAACACATGGCGGCTGACCCGGTACTTCTGCGCGTGGGGGTGCTGCGAAGTGGGTGGGAGAGGTGGGGTCGCGAATTGCAGCACAGCTGCAATGGTACGCACCGCTTAGGTAGGGTTCTCTTCTTTTTGTTTTCTAGGTAGGGGAGATCTTCAGCCATCGTTTATGCACTCGGCCGGCCTGGTGCATAGGGGATGCCGGTGCTGAATGAATCCCATGTTCCTCGCCTGCGCGTGACAACGCATTGAAATCACGTGGCAGTGCGTAGGAGCTCGACTTTTCCGCGGAACGAAAGTCCATCTGGCATCATGGGTAGGCGATATGATACTCAGTGCTTTCAACGGTGTAGGGTAGGTACGCGTTTCTTTTTAACTTTTGTTTAAGATGGACTCGGGCTCGCGGAACTCTTGGCGGCACGTCAGGGGGGATGGTCGGGTTTATCAGGGTATTCGGTCGTACGCGGGAAAACGGGACTCGGGCAAACTTCGCGGGGCGCAACGGATCGGAGGGTGTCGTGGGGTGTTGGATGGGAACGGAGAGGCGTATGGGCATTATGGGGTGGGAATCTCCGGAAGAATTGGGGTGTGTGGTCCGCAAAGGCGTTGGGGGCACAAGGCGGGTACGTTCCTTCCCTGTCGCAGGGCTGCAGTCGCGAGCGTTATAATATGCGGCGTATTTCGCGTGAGTGCACGAATTCGACGTGCCGAAAAGCATGTACCGTCAGCTTTCGATGGCCCGCGGGATGGGGGATGGCGATGCGACGTAGGGAACGACACGCGAACGCGTACGGGACTCGAGGGTGGGGGGCGTCACTCATTGGTCATTTGGCTGCAGTCACGAGCGGGAAACATGCGGCGCATTTTGCGTAAGTGCACGAATCTGGCGTGCTGGATAGCATGTCCCGTGAGCCTTCTGTGGTTCGCGAGTTGGATGGAGGCGTCGCGCCTCGGGTTAGGTAGGTAATCAGGACTTCCTGAAACGGGACTGTTCCCACAGTTAAAACAAGCTCGACGCGCGTGCGTGCGTGCGTACTTCGTTTTCCCGGTTGGGATCCCGCCATAAGGGATCCGGTGGTGGGACTCACCTGATCGGCCGAAAAAACCCAATCATGCAAACACACACAAACATATAAACGTTACCTTGCAGGGGATAGCGCGTTATTGCAAACCCGCGAATACTTTTTTTTGGGTGGAACCCTTGGCCCACGAGAAACTGACAAGGACAAATACAAACACGGGTCCCGCGCGGATTGCCAGCGCGCTGGTGGCGCCCAAAGAACTGCCGCGATTTCTTCGAGTTCGCCTCGCCCGTGGGCGCCACTCCTCTCGACGCACGACGCGATAAGGACGGGGATAGGTTTGGAAAACGGGCTCCAAAATTGCTCGATACAGCTAACGCGGATAGACGATGTTGCGCAAACGCGAGAGGCTCTCTTGGCCGCAAGCCAAGAACCGCGATACGCGAATCGTGATCGCACCGGAGTTAGGGTCTTACAGCTCAATGCGGCTGGGGCCCTAAACGTAGTAGGTGAGATTAGGGAACTGGTGTCCTCAAAGCACCTGAACTTGCTGCTTCTTCAAGAGCCATACGTTCGGGAGGTGGAGGGCAACTTTACGGTACCGGAGTTAAGGTTAACTACTCAGGACTCTTCCGGATCTCAGGACCCCTAAGGACCGTGGGCAGCGTTCGCGATCGCGAACCCTACTATCCAATGCATCCAAATCTCGCAGCTGAGTACTACGCACTGTTCCGTCGTACAAGTACAGGCACCCGATCTCTCTTTCTACGTGGTCTCGATGTACTTCCAGTGCACCGATTCAGACCCGTCGAGGGAGGGGTAACTCAGGCCCCTCGCCAGGGTGGCTTCTCACCTGAGGGGGGAGACAGTCGTTTTCGCGGTGGACAGCAACTCCCACTCGTCACTCTGGGGAAGCCCGGAGACCGACGAGGCTGGCGAGGGTCTCGCTGATCTCATCGCGTCATTTAATTTAGAAATCGTTAACGAAATAGCTTAGGGACCGACGTTCGGTACGACGCGGTCTAGCATCTTGATTGGACGCAAAGCTCGAGGATCGGGCGAGAGAAAGTTGCGATATATAGGGCCGCGCGACGCTCTTACAGTAGGCAAATACGGCGCACGAAACAGGGAAGCTGGCGAAAGTTTATCACAGAAAATGTGACCGAAACGTAGGTTGCTTTCGGCTTCATTTACAAACTTCAGGATAAAAAGATAGCCTCAGAGGTCGCTCTGAAAACGCTGCGGAAACGTGATGGCGAGTCCACAAAAGACATGAAGGACATCGCCGAGTTCTTCATAAGCGTACACGTGCCGGACGACATTGCGAACGACGACACTCCCCAACAGCGCGAAATCAAGGAAGATGTGTTGCAGGGGTGGTACGCATCACACCCAGGGAAATTCTCAGCGCAGAGAACTGAACTCAACCTATTTTAAGGTTTGCAGAAGAAGAAGCCGAGCCGTAGAAAATTGAGCCCTAATCTAAGTGAGACCTAATCGGAGTTTTATATGCTGATATAAGATTGGAAGGATGTGAGCCCCAATTGAAACGAGTTATCATTTTCAAAATGATTAGTGCTTTGACAGCTTTTTCTTTAATGACGTTGATGTGAAAGTTCCAATTAAGTTTACAGTCTAAGTAGAAACCGAGGTAACGAATAGAGTCGACGACTTTGATGGTATGTCCATAAATTTTGATGTTAATATTCATGCCTATAATCTGAATTATTTTGCTAGATCCCGCAAAATACCAGATTTTGGTTTTTGAGGCGAAATTCTGAGGTTTATATGGTCAAACATTTTTAGATGTTATTGATGGTGATCTTAAGGTTGTTGGCTAGGGTATTTAGGTTAGCTTTGGAGGAATATATAACGATATCATCAGCATACATTACGACATTTGAAAAGTTAGGTAAGTTTTGGAAAATTTCTGTAATATAGATGTTGAATAAAATCGGGCTTAGAATAGATTCTTGAGGAAGGCCCTTAATTGCGACTCTCGATCCCATGAAGTGGCCGTTGTTGTAACCAGTAAGAATTCTGTAGTAGAGTAGGTTATAAATACATTTGCGATCTTGTTAGGAAGTGCTTTTCTAATCAGCATTTTGGTGAGAAGGAAAGGGTCGACGTTATCAAATGCTCCCTCGATATCAACAAAATTAACGCCAGTTTTGGAGCTATTGGACATATTATGTATAATTTCACTAATTAAGCATCCTACAGCGTCTACACAAAATTTGCCCTTGCGGAAGCCAAATTGTTTATCCGGAATTAGGTTGTTAATTTCTATTTACCATTCCAAATTTCTGAAAAGCATCATTTCGAACATTTTGAGGAAGTTCGAGTTAATAAAAATTGGTCGGAATATAGAGCTATCCGGTTTGGGAATGAATATATTGTAATAATGTCTACATTCTGTTGGAATAAAGCCTGAATTAAGAATATCATTCATGCAGTTGAAGATCTCTTTTTGAATGTTTTCTGGGATTCTTTCAATAATGTCTATGGGGAAAAGATCTGGGCCAGGTGCGGAGGGCTTTTACGCAGAAGAGATGGCAGACCGGAATTCAAACCAGGTAAATGGGTGATGGAAAATGTCAGATTGTATAATGTTTGTAATACTTATTTGTGTGCAAATACGATTGGTACACTGAAAAAAATTTTTTGATTTTTTGAATCCAACTCGATGGTAGAGTTGATGAAGGCATACTTGAAACAAACATATTCGAGTTAAATCTCCCATATTTATATAGTTGAATTTACTCGATATTCAAATTGAATAATTGAAATTATTGAAATGACAGTCGGTGTATATCTCACGTTACGAAACAGTGACGCAGTGGTTTAAGTTTTAACTGCATGTTAAAATATCTACCTACTGAGTTCAAATCCTAGCCAAGGTGAGATTATGAAAAGATTTTGGATACAGGTGGCCATGCCACCGCCAAAGGTTTCCGATAGACACAGTATATCAAATTCATTATGAATCATTAAATTCGGCATATATATTAGCTTACTTTTAATTGATCTGCAGTTCCAGTGAACTATATTGAGGTTATTATTAAGAAGGAGTAAGTTCATGGTGGAATTTAAAGGAAGAGAAAATTAAAATGTATTAACAAAAAGTAAGAAGGTAAAGCGTAAAACTAAAGAACTGCAATTTCGAAAGGAACAGTTAAGACAGAAATTAATTCTTTTGGTCGGATATGTCCTCGACGGGGAGAGCATCGGAACTATAGGTTATAATTTCAAGTTTCTGTGGAGTATGTAATTTGGATGAAATACAGTTAATGACTGCGTTAAGCTGAATTGATACAAATTTTTTAAGTCCAAACATTTCGAAGATGGCATGAATAGAATTTTCAATAAGGGTATCAATATTGATGGGGCAAGATTTTGTAAATTGTCATTCGGAGACATATTAACATTTTGTGATGAAATGATTTCCTGGATAGGGACAAGATTTTCGTGTAAATTTTCAGTAAGATCAGAATTGTCATCTCGGTGGAAGTCATTGTGTTGTTTATTAAGTATTTTAGATTTTTACCTTTAATTAACCTTTTAGCATGTTTTTCTTTTTCTTCTTTTTGGTTTTCTCATTTAGTTAGGAATTCCTCCCGCATTATCCAGAATTCTTATAGCTTCTAACGGATTAACATCAAGGTAAGCCATAACCTTTTTTATGTTTTTTTGCGTTTTAAGAATGGGACAAAAGAATGCGTTTGCTGAGTGGCAAAATTCGGATCTTCCGTTTCGGATACAATTTATACATTAAAATCTTTTTTCTCTCTTTTTGGACACTCTTTACCTAGGTCATGATTGTCCGAGCAGAACTCACAGAAGCCCGTTTTAGAGCGAAAATGTTTAAAAATGTGACCAAATTTTTGACACTTAGAACATCTTTTTACTTAATAATATAGGGTGAAAGTTTTAGAATTATCAGGCAAAAACTTACTCTAGAGGGAATGGATCCATTTTTGAAAGTTAATTTGAAAAGCTTACTCTACAAATTCGAACTTATCCTCACTAACTTTTTTCCTGATTTTGATTCTTTCTGCGTGTATAGGTTGTTGCTAACCTTCACCTTCACCAGGCAAAGGAGAAAGCCGGCTGAGAATTTCCTGTGAAGATATATCCATGTCATCGATATCACGCAGAATAAATGATCTCATTACCTTGAAATTTGAAATGAAAGCTAACCACATCTGATCTAAAAAGGAGACATATAGAATTAAACAGTTTAACGAAGTCATTTGCCAAATTGAAGTCATTAAATGTAATTTCAAATCTGTTGGAGCCTTTGATTATGAAGCCAAAGTTTTTTTTCATGATGTTTGGATAATATTTAGCACATACCTTCCCGAATTTAAATTTATTAATATTGTTACAATTGTAACATTCCAATGTGGAGTCAGGCGGTAAAATTAAGTCACAACAAAATAAAATATAAGCAGAATATCATGTTACAGTCGTAACATTCCAATGTGGAGCCAGACGGTAAAATTAAGTCACTTCAAAATGAAATATAAACATAATATAAATAAAACCGAAAAATGATATATGAAACCGAGAATCAAGGGTTCGTAGAAAAACCACTTAATGTAATAATATCCAATAGCGATAAGTAAATGGTGCCTTTGTTTAGTTACCTATAAAAAGGCAATGCTCGAAAGGGCAGCGGCTCACTTCTAGTTCAGAACTTCAGAAACGCAGAAACAAGCAAGAGCTAATCAACGAAAGTCGCGTGAATCTGTAACCCAGTTGTAACCAAGGAGAATAAAGAAATCTATCAAAACTCAACATCTCCTATTATAATAATTTGGTGGCACAACCAACCACCAACCTTCCCTCGTAACATAAATTGGTGGCAGCGGTACCCGCGGTAATTTTCCTGATTACCGTCGAACAAGTCTCCAGAGAACGTGAAAAATCCAGAGAGGAACAAGCGAGCAACAAGCGACAACGTGAGCCAGCCTCCAGCGAGCAACGAGCGACAACGTGAGCCAGCCTCCAGCGAGCACCGAGCCAACGTGAGCCAGCCTCCAGCGAGCACCGAGCCAACACTTGAGCCAGCCTCCAGCGAGCAAGCAACCCTCCGTCTAAAACCTTCAAGCGAGCGATTAGTGAGTAAGAAACGAAACAAAATTTTTAACATGAACACGACACAGCAGAATACACTAAACAGGCCACAAAGCCCTATACCAAACACCGCGATAACTCAAGCCGAAGGCGTGCTTCGTGCAAAAGAAGCAAGCGACGCGATCCCCATATTTGACGGCAAAAATATCCCCGTTGTAGAATTTTGCCGATTAGTCCAAACAATCAGTACTCAATTAATACGAGGACACGAACCCTCATTTTTAACGTTATTAACGACACGAATGCGAGGACATGCGCTTTCAATCTACGCGACACGCATGTATAGTTTCAATAACACAGAACAATTTTTGCAAGATTTACGCGTAACCTACGATGACGGTCGAGACACAGTATATTGGCTAGGAGAAATGAATAACTTATACCAGAAAAATGGTGAAGCAATCGACACATTTGGTTCCCGCGTAAGAAACACGGTAAATAACGCGATAATGAGTCTAGAGTTAAATAATCATGTAGCAGACGTAACAAAAAATTCCGAGGTAAAAATATTAGAAAGATCGGCGCTGAATCAATTCATGATAGGAATGATTCCGGAATTAGAAGTACGTGTGAGAATGTCAAATTTAGAAAAGCTAAACGATGCAATTAATGTCGCTAAAAGAATCGAGCGCGAGTACAATTTATCAATGCAATATAGCTCGCAAAGACGTACTCAACAACTAAAATACTGCAATCGTTGCGGAACTAACACACACGACACACGAGAATGCCGAACAAAGACTTTAAACAACCGGGAATTTTGCGAATTCCACGGAATATTCGGTCATAGTACACAAAATTGTCATGCGAATAGACAAAGGCGCGAACTTAAACGCGACAATAATTATCCACCTATGATACCACATACAAACAATTACACACAAAGAACAACGTACCCAAGTAGGTACAATACAAATAATTATAATCATGAACCACGCGAGAATGCGCGATTCATGCAACAAAATCCACGAAACATGCAACAAATTAATCATCAATATAACCAACAAAGCCAATCATTTGCCCAACAAGAAAATAAGCAAAGAAATATCAAATTGCTGAATGCCGAAAATAATTATCATTTAAACGAGTCAGAGGCCCGTCACAATGGGGCGACGACGAGCCAATAATTTTCTCAGCCCCGTAACAAAGGAAAACCAAAAGAAAGAGTAGCAATACCTGCAAATGTAATGCTTAATGAATCACGAGTAGCGAAATCACCGACAATTCAAATCAATTCACCTGACCTCACTTTAGGCACAGGAAAATTCGTAATAGATACAGGCGCGGAAGTAAATTTGCTAAAAATTAATTCTTTAAATTGGCATTCATCAATTAATAAAAATAAAATTTATGAACTAAGTGGAATATCAGATAAAAAAGTACAAACGCTTCGTCAGATAGAAACAGAGATATATGGCTATAAAACTAACTTTCAACTTGTTCACGAAAATTTCCCGATAGAAACTGATGGTATTCTAGGTAACGAATTTTTTGAAAATAAATGTGTCGAATTATCATTCAAAGACAAAACCATAAAAATTGATAACAACATCGTACAATTTGTACAGAATGAATGTATAATTATCAAACCGCGTACAAGACAAATCATTTATGCCCGAGTCACAAAATATAAGGGAATAGGATATGCTTATTTACCGCGTTATGATATTGGAGAAGACCTATTTTTCGGCGACGCAATCGTCAAAACAGAAAACGGCATCGCCTATGCTTATGTAATCAATACGGGTGAAAAAGAAATACAAATACCGGTACCAGTGGTAAATCTGGAAGAAATAGAAAACATTTACATCGAAGAAGAAAATAATATAAATAAAGCTCAAGTTCTAAAAACAACATTTGACAACCGAACAGAGAGGTTACTTGAGATAATACAAACAGAACACTTAGACGACGTCGAACAAATTGCAGTCAAAAAACTAATTGCTGAAAACAGTGATGCTTTTCATTTACCGGGAGAAAACTTATCGTGCACAAATGTCACAACACATAAAATCACAACCACCGACGAAAAACCAATTCGATCCAAAATTTATAGATACCCGTCTATTCTTAAAGAAGAAATACAAAAACAAATAAATACCCTATTAGAACAAGGAATAATAAATCCGTCAGATTCACCGTATAGTTCCCCATTATGGATAGTTCCTAAAAAACCAGGTCCAAATGGTGAAAAAATATGGCGAATGGTTATAGATTATAGAGCGCTAAATGAAAAAACAGTAGGGGACGCGTATCCACTTCCCCAAATTACAGATATATTCGACCAACTTGGTAAATCGCGTTATTTCTCAACCTTCGACCTCGCGTCAGGTTTTTATCAAATCCCGCTTGACTCACGCTATAAAGTGAAAACTGCGTTTAGCTCTCCATTCGGACACTATCATTGGAATCGGTTACCATTCGGCTTAAAAAATGCTCCAGCGACATTCATGAGACTTATGAATAACGTATTAAGTAGCTTGCAGGGCACAGAACTCCTTGTTTATTTAGACGACGTAGTAATATACGCACGAACACTAAAGGAACACAATAATAAATTTAGAAAATTAATACACCGATTAAGAAATGCCAATCTAAAACTTCAACCGGAAAAATGCGAATTTTTACAAAAAACGGTAAATTACTTGGGTCATATTGTATCAGATAAAGGTGTATTACCAGACCCAATGAAAATAGAAACAGTAAGGAAATTCCCCGTACCAAAGAACGCAAAGCACATTAAGCAATTTTTAGGTTTAGTCGGTTTTTATCGACGAAAATAGCGCAACCACTCACACACTTGTTGAAAGCGAAAAACGAATTTATTTGGAAAAAAGAACAACAAGACAGCTTTGAAGAGTTAAGAGAAAAATTATGTGAAGCACCAATATTGCAATACCCTGACTTTGAAAAACCATTCCTACTGACAACAAATGCGTCAAAATATGCTATAGGTGCAGTATTAATTCAAGGTCCCGTAGGCAAAGACCTGCCGGTCGCATATGCCTCTTGAACTCTGAACGCAGCTGAAATAAATTATTCAACAATAGAAAAGGAATTACTAGCTATGGTGTATTGAGTACAACATTTCCGTCCATACCTATACGGTTAGAAATTTACAATATTAACAGATCATAGACCACTTCAATGGATATCAAAAATAAAAGATCCAACATCACGCTAGGCACGATGGAAAATAAAATTAGCAGATTATGAATTTGAAGTGCAATATAAACTAGGGAAACAAAACGTCGTAGCAGATGCTTTGTCACAAAACCCACCAGATAACATAAAATCGAATGCTTAGCAATTACAAATAAAAGAAAATATTGTAATAAATCCACATCCGACAGTTTAAGTAAAAAGAAAACAACAAAAAAAAAAGAGACATATTCAGTCATCTTCGTCTGACGATGAATCGCCAAAACAATTACAAAAACTTCCTCTTATGCAAAGCAATAACACAAATATAATCGCTTTACAGAATAAACGCGGACGTAAAAAAGGTCGGAAACTTACAAAATGGGTTTACGAAACAGTAAGCGACACTGAGACAACATCGGAAACAGATATAACCGAAATAAAGGGACCAATTACTCGATCAACACGAAAAAATTTACATGAAGAAAAAATTACAAAATTCACAAGAAAGAATCTCGCAATTAAATAATCAAGACAATAAGTCGTTAATACAACAAAGCCATACTAATTGTGCATTAGAAAATGAAACATTGAAAAAACGATCACACATATGTAAAAATAAATCGTCAAATTTACGCGACAACGAAAATTCTTCCTCGCAAGAAAAACCCCCCCAAAAACGCACATATACATACGACAATGACAAAAATACATTAACTCGACATAAGTCAAATAAAATAGAATATCTCGAACACGAGCCGGAAAGGCAAGAATTACATAATAATAACAATATATACATACCACGGTTAGAATTACCTACAGGCCCGGGTCCGCCTTTAACACAAAGTGACACCGAAAGCGAAGATTTCATGGAAAAAGTCACGACAAAAGCATTAATACATAAAGAAAACGAAACCTCATCTCAAATACCTAGCGATAATGAATTAAAAAGCATAGATTATAAGCAAAAAGTACCAAGTATTACACCGCGTATTAAAAACATAGAATATCAATATTCGAACCTGAGATTTTCTAATCTCCCACTATTAACAGAATATAAGACAATTGTATATTTTATCGCAAATAATTTCAAATTAACATCCAAAGTTACTAAATTTTTACACGAGATACAATTGATAAGCGAATCGGACTTTTCAACATGACAATTAAAGAGAGGTGACATAATTCACACCTTCAAATCAAACATAAATTTATATGGAATAATTATTAAAGATAAAAATACAAATTTAGCAAATATTACAAATGCATTACACAAGTTAAAAGCAACTCTTCTTTCGGATAAAATAGAGGAAATAAACATTGGCCTAGACAAGGAATTAATTCAACAAGATTTATGGGAAAAAATAAACGAATTATTACGAATATTTTTTGTAGACACTCATATCTTAGTGACCATACACACGAACCCAATACCAAAAAGTAATGATATAAGAGAAAACATAAGAAGCGAGACCGACGAACAAGATAAACACATGCGTATACACCCGACACCAGGTCAAACTCCATCTATAGTAAACAAACCAAAAACTGACCTCACCAACATTCCTTCTTCTGAAAGAAAAGAAGCAATGAACTTCAATGAAATTGAGAGTCTAACAAGCAGCAACAATGAAATTTACAATAATAATAAATTTAGTAATATTGAATATTGTGATGAACATTTGTTTTCAAAACCAGGCCATACAGTTTTCTTATTATCCGCTGATTGCGATATACACACAAATATAACACGAATTATTACAGAAAAAAAGAAAATACAGCAAGAAACATTAGTTAAACAAAAACCAAAAGTAGGCGAAATCATTATAATTAAAAAGGGAGAATTCTATTTATTTGGATTAATAATAAAAGAAACAGTTAAAGACAAAACAAGACAGCACACATTAGAAGCACTAAGTATTATTTTATATAACCTAATGGTAAAACATAGGATTGATAATATAAGATTGAGTTACGATTCAGATTTAATTTCAAATAAAGCATGGATAAAATTCGAACACATCTTAAGTGAAACATTATTAAACACACATTATCTCATCACTATCTGTAACAAAATCATAAGTATTCCACCAACACATTTGAGAACAGAAATAATAAAGGAATATCACACCTCCATGACAGGCGGACACAAAGGCGTATTTAAAACTCAAGCAAAGATAGCTAATGATTATTATTGGAATAACATGAAGGAAGACATAGAAAATTTTATTAAAAGATGTTTAGACTGTCAACGTAAAAAATTAGTAAGAGTGAAAACAAAACTTCCCATGATCATAACAGACACCCCGGAAAACGCGTTCGACAAAGTTGCACTTGACATTTACGGCCCACTTCCGGTTACGCCAGACGGAAATCGTTATTTATTAACATGTCAAGATTTGTTAAC
>JABFPN010005261.1:0-13491 GCA_022817305.1 Leptoteleia sp. ZL-2020 | reverse complement strand
CGCATTTATGAATAGACGAGAATTCAGCGAGCACTTTGTTGCTCGACAAAGACCACCTTTTTTACACCTCATCAGTCTTCGTGGCTTTCGAAAGTTTACAAGAGCTTTGCTCGCGAGCGACGACTTGCGCGAGTTTGATTATTGATATTTATTGACGTCGAGCGCTTTTTATTGCTACCCCGGTTCGATTTAATGGAAATCTTTATTTCAATCTCGATCATGCTTTTTACCCCGCTTTTACGAGATATTTCCCCTTTAGTGGGCTCTAAATTACTTATAACCCCTTGAAAGAAAACTCTGATTTAATATTGTCTGCACCATTCCAGCATTTAAACCAATTTCCTTCACCGCGCCGACTTTGAAATTTGTTATGGCTTCTTTTTTTTGTTTTAATGATATAATTTGTCCCTTTAATTATCGCTTTGTCCAATTACTTTTAAGATCCATTCATTGTTCAATTAATATCATTATCCATTTCATACCCAAAGCCTATGTCTAGGTGAATCAATTTTTTTTAAACTTTGCCACAGATGGAGCCATATATACCGCAGTATTTTCCACATGTGGCTGACAATAAGAAAAATAATATTGTAATCTTGGATTCTATGTTCTTATCTATAAAATAATTTTATAAAATGTATCAAGAAGTTCCTTAATATAAATAAGATATATATGGTCCACCATATATGTTTTAACAATTTCATATAAGAAAATACAACATTCGTATATGGACATATATGTTTTTTCTAATTCGATATAATCTATGTTATTTCTTTTATTTTTTCTGTAATATCCAATAGTCATTTATAGCCGATACTGTATCACCAAAATTTTCCACGCAGGGCAAATAGCCTTTGCACTTTTCATGGATATAAATATGTCCATTTTCTGTATCACTTAAGTAAAAATTTCATTTAAAGTAAAAATAAATAATTTAATACGATAGACAAAATAGTTGTCACGTACAACGTTAACAATGTTTCTCAGCGACTCATATATTTGGTATAATTTAGAAAATAAATATAAATTTAAAACTCACCGCGTAGCACGTGCGTGTACCACATCTGTACGACTAGCTTCGCGACAATATTGGAAATTTGTTGGATTGCATTAAATAAGGAACGTGGTTGGCAAGCTCGCAAGCTTGTGGTGTACACGTTTGCCTTACATCATTTTACACCGAGTAGAATATTTTTATAAAACAAAGTAAATTCATATTTGTTTACTATTGTACATTCCTCGCGTAAATTGAACTTAATTGTGAATATCTAAGCATAATTAAAGGTACCTGCTTGCCTGCAAGCGCAGATCTTTAAAACGGATTATACCCATGTAAAAATCAACATACATGGCAAACATATATGTCACATATATAAATGTTTACTTTTGGTAAATTTAAAGGAAGTTAATTGTTCCTATTTTTGTTTGAAATTTAAACAATTCAACCATATATAATTGTCGAATTTTAGGTACTATATTGCACAATTTATAAACTGATCCGACTTTCAAACATAGTAGATAAGTTTTAAATGTTTTAAGTTTTATCTGTTTATTCAAGAATTTTCCTTAAATTTTTATTTGATAACGCAAAATAGTTATTTTAAGTATCTAATATTTCAACTACAGTTTAATTTAAATACAAATAACAGAAATGTATATAAGTTATTTAACTTAAACAAAGCATATTTATGTTTATTGTATGATCTTAAAGAAAGCTTTATTAAGAAAGTTAAAAATGTCAAAAGTCTAACAGTATTCATGGAACTTAAATCGATAATAACCATTAAATATAAAGTTATGACTATAAAATTTAGTCAATTTCCTTTGAAAGGCGCTGAAGAATTTGCATTTACGATGAAAAATCGTAGATTTATGTTGTTTTGAATTTTATCTTCGCATTTTGATCACTTATTTGATTTGAATCTTTACAAACAAATAAATCAAATATCAAGTACATATTTTATTATTCGACTTTCATATATATTATCAATGAAGTAATATGAATTATTAAAATATATGAATGAGAAAAAACATACGTCTACATATGAAATTTTTAATTTCTTGTATGAAATTATTAACACACATATGGACCATATGTTTCGTTTTTATCAAGGTCTTTTTAAAATTTATTGAAATATGTGTAATAATAGATATCTACGTTTAATTATTATTAACGTTGATAATTTTTTATTTTTTTATTAGATTTTAAACATTCGACAATACGTCCTAGTGGTATATGTGATGCTTATTAAAAGCTGATTACAATATTATAATTAGCACATGTGTTTATACGCACATATACTTACATTTCTGCTTATTCAAATTACATGACAATTATGACAGCAAAATACCATTTTACATCATCAATGAATTATTATAATAAAACCACTACTAAATCATATTTAATTAAATAAAAAAATGAAACAGAATAATATAATTTTAAATAAATGTAAAATAAGTATTGTACACTCTTAGAAGTGATAATGATAAGGTATAAAAGTGTTAACAAACAATTCTCGTCGTTATTTAGTTATGTTTACCTCATTAGTTCAGTTTAACTCAGTTTGTATTCAATTTAAGTTCAGTTTTACTCTCAGTTACGTTCAGTTCCGTCGTTCAGTTACATTCAGTGTCATTTGATATGAATTAACCTCGCGAACGAATTATTTCCAACTACTATTATACCTCTCTTGGCATCGACTTCCACCGTTCATCTTGATCCGAATCCAGGAGAAGCCACCTCTTATTCAGAAATCGCACAGTTACCCCGGCTAACATTAGAGCAAGAATTTAATGTTCGTTAAGAATTAATTCAATAAATTAGAATTCAGCTTTTATACGTCTCTTTTTATTGTTTCGAAATTCCTCTTTTTTTTTTTTTTTAAACACAAAGGGCAACGAATCCTATGTAAAAATCAAAACATATATGAATTAGCAACTTGTTAAAATATATATGAACATATATGTTTCATTTTTACTAGGAATGTATGTAGCATATACAAATTTTTACCTGGAATATAGTTGATCCTATTCATTTCCCTGGGTTAATCAAATTATTTAAATTTATTTGCAAAATAAATGAAATGTCTACAAATGAATAGTACATTAAACAATTTCATACACAAAATACGAAATATGTTGGAATAAGTTTACAACCATTCTAAATATCATGATGTATATGTTTAAAATCCAAGTGACTAATGTACGACTGATACGTAAATCGTGTTATTTTGTCGTTCAAAAATGAAGTTCTTATCACGCCACAGAATATTACTGCGTATGCGCCAGTTGTAAAACGTGACCTTTGAAGTCAGCCAACATTTCCTAACTTACAAGGATCCATAAAACAGAGTATCATACTTAATCGCAGAAGCAGATTAGTTTCTACAAATAGTACATGGACATTTTCATGCCCATTTTAGAATTTTTCAATTCTAAATTTTAACAATACTTGCACGGGGGGAAAAGTGCCATTAAACCAAAAACCTACGTTTTTTGTTCAATATTTTCACTAGATATAATATTAAAATTATCAAATCGAGCACGAATGGTAATACATTTTGAAGATGTTATTTTTATATCAAAGATATAATTTGACAAAATTGTTATACAACAATTTGATATAATTTTTATATCAAACGTAATAAAATTTTGTTTGAATTAATCTAACTTTATTGAATTTATTTAATTTATAAAATTATATTCTTAGGTCAATATATTTTATTATATTATTATTATTATTATATATTATTATTATTATTATATTTTTTAACTAAAGCTATCACGAAAATTAACCAAATTTATTCCATAAAAAACAATTTTCTTATAAAAATAATTCAACATACACAATTTATTTCATTTTATTTACCTATCTAATGTTAAATTAAAGTATGACTTTAACGAACAACTATACCGGTATCCCATCTCATATTCAATTTAGCTAACTTCACTAAGAAATTGAAACTTTACGGACGTTTACCATAAATTACAAGTATAAAGTAATGAAATCTTTCTAAAATCTATAGATATTGACCTAAGGATATAATGGTATAAATTAGATAAATTCAATAAACTTAGATTAGTTCAAACAAATTTTTTTTTTATTGTCAATTGAAATGATTTTTATGATTTATAATGGAACGCCATTAAATTCAAATCAAAGTCAACAGAATAAAATAGATATCAGTCTTAGATTAAAAGCTTTTAACGAATGATGCCGTTGGATGGTTTAGTAGTGAAACGACGATTCATTTGTGTATACCACACTAATTTGATGTTAATTTAAAGTTCGAACATAGAATTGTCCTTGATTCGACACGGATGAAAGTAAATATTCAAAATAAAACTTTCGGCGCTTTTCCATAATATATGATTACTTGCACTGAGAGAAGAAAATATCAATTTTTAATGAAAAATTTACTAATAACATATAATATGCTACATATGCTTTCATGAAAAAAAAAATTTTATATAAATGGCATATATGTTCATGGATAACTTATATTAGTATTAAATTTTCATCCGTGAAATACGAATATACTAAATAATTTTAATACTTGGGATAACAAACTGTTAAAAGTGTCTTAGTTCTTTTGATAATAAAAGATTTTCTTGCCCATATTTTTAACATTACACAGTCCACGAGAAAGTTAGTCCGCCAGAAGAAATAAATAAATCTAATTCATAAAAATCAATATTAGATATCAGTAGCACTCGTTGCAAGTAGGAATATGTACTAGCGCCCTAAGTAGAGGTAATTTTCATATCATCAAAACGGTAACGTAAAATTATTTGCATAATTTAATGCACTTGTCGAATCGTCCCCATTCAGTGTTAAGCATTCTGATTTGTGTAATGTCGCGGGTGAAAAATTATTGGTAACATTCAGAATACCGCCAGATACTTAATCGCAATAAATGTTTGATATTATTAGACAACGGAATGCGGGTCAGAATATATATAAATCGATATAATGAAATTGTGTTATTGTATTATACAAAGACAAATTAATGAAGTTAATAAATTAGAATCATTTTACTTGCTTAGAGAAAATAAGCTTTTTTTCAATTATCACTTTTTTCAGTTTGTTTTACCTTTAATTATCCAGGTAAGAACTTTTATACTGGATATATATTTTCAGATATAAACCATGTATATATGTTAACATATATGGGATATGTAATACGATATAAATCATCTATGTGACATAAATTGCCGACTTATTCATATATGTTGATTTTTATATTGGTACTTTCTCCCATCTTTATTTCAATTCACTCGTCCGATTTTTCATTTTATTATTAAAACGGTATCGCAGTCAATTTTTTTTAATACATAAAGCAAAATAATTGTTTGCAATATTGTTTAATTGCGCGGCGCGCGTAAAAATTGCGATTACGATTACGAGTAAGGATTACGTCGAAGTGATGTCAATGCGCATCAAAACAAAAATTGCATTGTTCAGTGGTTCATAAAAAAAATAAAAAAAACCAAACAAATAGAGGACTGCAATAAAAATCACCCGAATTGATTACTTTGCCTCAAAAGGGGGAATAAACATTGCGCAAATAGAAACATCTGCAAATCTCCGGGAATAAAATTATACAATTTCATATTCCCTCGAAAATATTTTTCAATAACGATGCATCATTCGCCCCCGAACGCCTTTAAATATTCTAATTTACTGCACACCGCAACTTTCTTCATTTATCAACTCGCTTCACTCGGCTCATGAAATTTTCAAAGTCTTCTCAACGTGGTTATTCTCCTTTTTTTGAGTCGCCGAGAAAGAAATTTGCAAATCCGCAATATTCTTATAAACCACTCAGCCAGGTAAAAATTTATATATGCGACATACATCCCCATTAAAAATGGAACTTATATGGTTGTTTTAACAATTTCATATATGGACATATATGTTTTTTATAACTTAACTAATGTAACAAATTTTAATCATTTAGTTTTCCATATAATAAGTATAATCGCCAATTATTAAACTTTTTATTATAAGTTGATATCTTTTTTCTCTCAGTATGTTTCATTTTTACCACAATAATAAACCTAAATATATAAATTAATATTTAAAGTCAACGACAAAAAAACAAAGTGTCTTATTTAATTGCAAAACAAATACAAGCAACCAAAATAGAATGGAAAGGCATTACTTTTCTGTATTGAATTTTTCAGACACGATTGCTTGCTATTACCATTATCTTCCATGTACAATAAATATATAACACTTTCATTGTGTTAGTATAAGTAGAAACGTATATTTCCATTCATTATATAATTCACAATATAAAAACGTATGGAGAAAAATAACAATACTCAATCATTTCTGTCGCATTGAACGGTATCATAAGTTTGCAGACGAACGTAAATAATTTAATAAGCAAAGCTTATTGTTAAATCGTCGCAGCCGCAATGTACCGGTGCCTCGTGAAAACTATCTATACAGTTGATGAACCAGTGAATGAAATATTTCGCGTCGGGAGTAATTTTATTATGTATATCCCATAAAAACGGCAACACTGACAGCTGCCACTGTGCTCCGAGTCATTTATGCAAATACAATTTTGTGTGCGGCGATATTAGGGATTATCCGAATAATCTGGAAAGAGCACAAATAACTGTTTCAATAATAAATCCAATTACATAAACTGATAAAAACCGGATCGGTTTAAATAACTAACCCAGGATAGTTGGAAATTATATCAGAGTTGGCACGATTCAAATTATTTGATTTAAATCTCAATATACATCAAATAATTTTTGTATTTTAAATCGTTGATTTAAATTAAATACTCTTATTATATAACATTAATAATATAAGGAACTTACTACTTGTGGTACTTTTTAATTAAAAATGTATTTCATATGTTTTATATATCTTGTATTTTAATTATACTTTACTTGTATTCTAATTGTTTGCAGTTAAGTATTTTGATGGGAATTCTGAATTCATACTGAAGAAAAACCATAGAAATGCACATATTGTGGAAATAGTTACTCTCAGAAAAGTGATCTTAACCAACATGTGGGAATGCATACTGGAGAAAAGCCGTACAAATGCAAATATTGTGAAAGTAATTTCAATTGGAAAAGAAGTTTTAATAACCATATGCGAATACATACTAGAGAAAAGCCTTACCAGTGCAAATATTGTGGAAATAGTTTATCTCAAAGAAGTAATCTTAAAACACATGTGCGAATACATACTGGAGAAGAACCATACAAGTACATCTATTGCGAAAAAAAAACAATCACTGAAAAAGGTAATCTTAACCGACATGTGCGAATATATATCAAGAAAAACACATAAAAATGCAAATATTATGGAAAAACCATATATATATATTATAAATTTAATGATTTAAAATGGTACATAGATTATAATCAGACGTAACCGGTTTTATTACAATATATACTAGTTAAAATGTTGTATTGTTATATGGACCATATATGTTTCATTTTTACTAGGCTGGAATCGGTTCTTTTAAGCCAAAATTTTAATTAATATTTAAAATTAATAAATATAATTGTTTCATCATATTAAGAAAGTATTCCTCATTCTTTTATAGATATGATACACATTCTTATCTTCTTACCGAAATCGAATTATCGTAAAGACGTATTTTCACGCCGCTTTGATAAACCCAATATGTCCTGATCCAACATTTATGTCGCACTTTTCAATTTGCGACTTTGTTCCACCTCAAAGTGAGCGCATGCATGACATTTCAAAGTTTAGTAGTCCCCGTGTCCAATTTTATTATTATTCATATATTCTTACTCGTATCCATGAAAAATTCTATTCATTACAAATTGACAATATTTAGGTTAGATTATGAGAAATGCGAACGCATAACGTTAATATTACGATATGAAATCATAAAATGCATCCGAAAATGCAATTCACTTTGAAGTTCGCGTAAAAATGAATACAAGTCCGGTATTAAAAGTTAATGCTGTTTTTCGGTTCGGTCGTTTTTTTTATTTATTAAAAATATATAATTCACAGACTCTGTCCCTCGGTAATTTAAATTTGAATCAAAATTAAGTTTCCTTTGCGCTCGTAAAAAGTTCTACGGTACGTGTCAAGTAGGACACCTTGAAAAATTGATAAATTCAAATTAAAAAAAAATTAGAATAATAAAAAGAACTCCCGTTCAATATTATCTTAGTAAAACGGAAACATATGTTTTTTTTTTTTTTTTGATTCGTATATGGCCATATTCATATAATATTCTAGCCATGTATGCTTCCAATAATTGCCTTATATTGAAATCAATTATTACCAAATATACATATATATGGTATAATTATACTATATCAATATATACAATATATTGATGGCTGGAATATTATATCAATTATTGCCATGTATTGACCAAGTATATCTATATATATCCACGTATGGATTAAGAAAAAACAAGTGTCCACATAAAATTTTTTTATTTTCTTACATGAAACATATATGGGCCATATATATTTCATTTTGACTAGGGTTACGTATCATTACTCTTTGTGTCCATATCAATTAAACAGAATGACAAGAATTAAAAGTAATTGTTTTGTACTTTAATTACACCGTGACATTTCTTGAACAATATACACCTGGAAAATCGGCTGAATTTTAATTAATCTCGTTGCAGCGGAACATTGTAAAGTTTGGAAGTTGGCGCCGGCGGTTGTCGTGCAACTTTCCTCGCCTCTTTTTATCCTCCTTCAAATACGATAATTGCGTGGAAAAAGGAGGAATTGGCGCTGCGAAAGGAGCGACGAAACACGGCGAAGTTTAAAGTGCCTAGGGTAACAGTGAAAGAGTTCAAATGAGGAGCGGATGTTGCAAGAGTGCAACACAAAAACGACATATTTAAATGCCTGCCAGACACATACGTAGCTCAGTGTTACTTTTGTGCCAGGACCAATATCGAGTCGATTAAAACGTTCAAACGTTCACCAGCGACTTGTTTCCCGAAACTTAGATTCAAATTTGAATTAATTTCTTTTAATCATTCCCTTATTTTAAATAAAAATTATATTTAAATTGAGAAATTAAAAAAAATTATATCTGAAAGAACGAGTCACTTTATTTTGTTCATTAAATATCAATTATTGTGGCCATATATGGCCATGTATGAAATTGTTAAAATATATATGTTTCATTTTTACTATAGCGTTACAAAACTGACAAAGATCTCCCTAGAATATCTTAAAAGTAAGATAAAATTTTTTACTTAATTCTCATATACTTCTTATATATATGGCAATAATTAATATAATATTCCATATATGAACATATAACTTTCATTTTTACTACGGTTGTTATACAGTATAGTAATTTATGTTCCGACTTGTTTCTGCTTGTACGAACCCCTTTGATACCAAATTAAATGCAATTTTAAAATTCAAAAACTGACACGCCAAATTGACACTGAGCAACGGAATGGAATTCTAAAACGATATCGATACATAATGCAAGCGTTTCCGCTGCACTTTTACCTGAACTTGGGTGGGCGCATCCATTCCAAATGGGATAAAAAAAAAAGAAGTTTCTCGCGCTGTTTATTAATTTTGTTCGCCCTGTATTACACGGCCGGGATTATGACGTTTACTCGCAAATCGCATATTATAAAGTTCGCTTAGATGTGAATTCATGACAGAAGAGGCGCATTATGACTTTCGAACGTTAATGAGCATGTACTTTAAAACGCCGCTGCCACGTTATTGACGTATATCACTGCGTCATTATACGGAATTCTTCCCGGCCCTATTTCTCCTCGTGCTTTCTAAGTTTTACCAATGCAAATGTACCGCGAGTCATAAATTATTGTTACGAAATTTTGGATGCATGTACACGGGACAAAGTGCCGCGTTCCTTTACGTTTCCACACACACGTACTCCTCTACTTGTTTCAATTTAAAATAAAAGGTCCTTTGTACCGCGATCGCACCGTTTAATTATTACAAATGTAACGTGTAAAAGAAAAAGAGAAAGAAGGAACAAGAAATATTAAAATGGATCGAAACAATCTGCAAATTCATCTGTCGCTCCCCCCACCCCCAACCCCCACCCCCAATCGATCAATGCATTTCACAAATTTTCGTACGACTCATTCCTCGGTTCAATTATTATAAACGTATTGATTTTCGTGATTTTGGGTGCACCGAAAATTCCAACCACCACCCTCCCACCGCGACGTCAACTCGAGCCTTCGATGAAACGATAAAATTACATCCATTCGCGATGCCTTATTAAGCTGAAATCTTTCCAGTCATGGAACTGAAGGATGGAAGATTTTTATAAAATTGAGCATAACATAAAAAACAATGTTTGTAAACATTCGGAAGGTCGAATTAATACAATGAAAACAATAATATTGTTTATTTACATCCAAAGGACATGATATTGGATGTAAATACCAAACAAAAACAATGTTTGTTTTCATTTTGTTTCTTTTTTTTGAAAACGTTTCATTTTTCACTATTATTCGACAATCCATTTGTTATTTATAACAGTGGCAAGTGTCATAAAGCGCTCGCGAGGAATCGCATTACGTTTAATTACGAGGGCCAATAATCCGCCCTTATAAATCGCTCAATTCGTCGTCGCGGATATATCGCGTTGGGAAATTACACCGGCTACGTGACAACGGCAGAAACGAACTTAAAACGAAGCGCGGCGAACGCTTCGAACAAAGTTTATTATCCCTTTACCGGTCCGCATTCAAACGCGGCCCAGATATTTTCGTACGCAATTTTCGAAACGTCGACAGAAACTAAAGTTAATGAAACGTGAATGAAACGCGCGCATTTGCGCGCTACGAAATAGTTGAGAACGCTCGGTCGGACGCGCGCAGCGAATAATTAAAACACATTTTTCAACGTTGTCTAATTCAAATTGATGCATAAATTATTTATGGGATTGCATTTGAAGTGCACCCGGCCGAAACTGCGCATTTAATTCGTCCGATTAATCGGCGAATTATTTGCTGCCCAGATAATGACGAGGAAATCGCGCGGGGTGGCAAATTCGTCTGCAAAGCAACGCTGAGAAAGAAAAAGTATTTAAAATTCGTCGCCTAATGATATTGGTTAAAAGATGAAATTTGGTTGAAGCTTTGCCAAAATACCAGGTCCTATAAACACGGGAATTAGTCAAATTATAATTTTTATTATATGAAAGATTATTTTGGCATTTCGTCTGTTACAATTTTTACCATCGTACAATTGTGTGGGACATTTTTTAAATTCCACTATGTGTACTCAATGTTGTACAAAATTAAGTTATATCAAGGTATCTTAAAGAATTAGATACCACTTGACCAAATATTTGACTGATTTAACAAAACCATTTCAAGGAACTGACTAAAATGAAGAAAACCTAACTTAATGTTATTGACTTGAATAGTTTCTTTGGTTCCAAATAATATTAACAAAATATTTCGGTTGAATTGAACTTTTGTTCATTCAACAGAACTGTTCTCTCCGTGTCAGGACAAGAAAATGTGGCCAGGCAGACATTTAACTACGGACCGTAGTTGTGGAAACTAACAACATTTCTCTGGTTGAATGAAATGACAAGGTGGGAAAAATGGGCACACCGATCCAATGGGCAAACGAACTCGGTCTGGCCGCGACGAATGCTCGGCTTTAATTGATCAAAGTGCGCGGAGGACACGAGGAGCACAGAGGGGAGGAGTACGATTGTCGTGTGTAACGAAAGGTGGCAAAAAGTGCGACTGAAATGTCACGAAGGTTCCCTTCAGCGGCGATAAATCTTGCCCGATACAAAACGACACGTGCTCCGAGCTGCGCCAAATTTTTGCGCCATGAACTTGACTCTTGCAAATCAATGTACACAGTCGAAAAAGCAAGGATGGTACAATCGCGTATCGAGAGCTGGATTACTTTTTGAAACAATGTCACCGGATGGGACCGAAGAACGAAACGTCTTCGAAATACGAAATAGAAACAATCCTTGTTTTTATTCTACACTCCCATGTCATTCCACACATAAATAAACAATGATTTGTTTGTTATTCTTTATTTCTGTCACGATGCCCTTGAAAATCTTTACAAATACAAATCATCTACATTGACCCTTTTGAAAACGTTTCAATCTTCAGTCCCATTAAAATGGGTAGTAAAAAATTGGTCCCGATTCAACCCTGGTCAGATAATAGTTCCTTAATAACCCCCCCTCCCCCACTCGGTTATTAAAATATATCATTGGACAATTTAATTGAACATCATTTCTTCCGGTAACACGATTTCTGGACGTTTGACGTTTATGGGTCGAACATTTTTACGGCCCCCGAAGAGTGGTCCCGAGAAATGAATGCGCACCATTAGCCGCCCCCCCCCGCCCCCACCCCACGGTGAGCGAGCGAGTGGCGTTGCGCGGGCCGCGGCAAAAGTGACGGGATATTTGTTTCCCGTCCGTGGTTCGCAACAACGAGGCGGCGATTCATTAAGCTCGCTCGGCCCGAAGGAGTCCGCATTAGAAGCCAAACGGGCGCTAATCGATGCCTTGAGAGTTGATTATCATAAGGCAACAAACAGCGATTATTTATCGGGCAAATTGACGTGCCGTCAGCGTGCGCGCATCGAGCCGTCGTCTTCCGCGACGCGAACAACAATAAGCCCCAGCTTGTTTGCATTCGGTAATTACTCTGACCGACGGCCTCGCTCTCTCCGGCTGATCAATGGGAACAATGATGTCACGACAATAATTAATGCCGTTCAGATTTACCGACGGCACAATTTCGCGATCGCAGAGCGGAGCCGTCGAGGCACGCTATCACGTGTCCGCGGACGCCCTCGCCCGATCGCTCCCGTGCGTTACGAAACACGTTACGGGACCAATCGGCGGAAATCGAGGGTGGCGCAATTGATTAGCGAAATCAAGCAGAGCGGGCCCCAAGAATGGGGTTTCTTCGGCTGGTATACTCTATCGGACTGCGCCACCCGCTAACGGCACCGCTCGCACGATCGATACCGATACCGCGGCGCCACCGACGAGCGGCTACCAAAGCTGCGTCGCGCGATATCGTTCCGTCGGACCCGATCCTTGCTCGTACTACTTAAAATCGTGACCGCGGCTGGTTACAACGGCGCGGGGGTAAGGGGGGGGGAGGGGGCGATTGCGGGTAAGTGCAGGGAAAAGCATTGCTCGCACACGCTCGACACACTCTCAAGCCCATGCAGACACGCACACGTACACAGACACGAACCGCGACAGTCGTGTGGCTACGGTGTGTGTGCTCGCAGGCCGTCCGTCCTGCTACTTGGAATGAATTATTCGGTCGATCGGCGGATCGATCGCGGCGCACGCGGCTGCTGCGGCGATCTCTCTCTCGGTCCTCGCGTGGAAACCGTGTCGCGTATCCCGAAACTTGCAGCGCCCGAGCACAGCCCCTCAGCAGGGTGACCGAGTGCCGACTGATTCTCAACGGTGGCGCTCGACGCCGAGCAACCCCCACCCCC